>JAVJIF010015474.1:0-75255 GCA_038442645.1 Agave tequilana | reverse complement strand
GTTGGTACTGATGCGTAGAGCTCGTCGCCACGATCGTAACAGTACCAGATCGCCTAAAACAGAGCCCGAATGCCAAAGTTACGGCCCAAAATGAAGTAGGGTTGCTAACAGGTTTGTTTTTCGATAATGGGTCTGGATCCGAATTGAAGATTGTGTCTTCTTCCTTCTTTGAAGCAATAGGATGATGCTGGAGATGGTGCTGATGGGTGATGTTGCGTCCGTCGGAGGAGGTGACGGCATTAGTTTTGTTGGAGGAGATGAGATCAGTGAGTTGTTAAAGGTTTTCTTAGGTTTCTTAGGATGGATTGTAGAAGAAGACAAGAAGAACGAAGAGTTGGCGTTTGTTGTTGATAGTTTTTTGTGGAGAAGGAGAAATTAATTGTTAGTTTTTTTCTAGAAATTGTTTGCAGATGAAAGGAATAAGAAGGAGAAATTAGATTAATGTTTATTTGAAGGAGGTTAGGAAGTAATTCTAAACAATATGACAGATGTTAAATCTCACACAATAAAATTTAACAAAATTCTTCATTGCTCATTGTTGGTACAACATGGCCTTTATATAGGCTTTTACAAAAATGAGTCAAACTCAAAGTCAAACTCTTAATCAAAATAGAATTACAATCCCAAAATTTTGAAACTCAAAATACCAAAATAAAGAAACTAAAAAAAACAAAAATAAAGAAAGAGAAAAAAAAATCTCAAATCGTACTATGATTTTAACTTGGACTGAGACTTCTTGGATTCATCTCCTTGGCTCGTTTATTTTGAATAGATGTCTGCATCAGTGAGCGTGTGTGTTTGGGGGGGGGGGGTGGCCTTATTGCTCCAAAAGAAGGTAGATAGTGGACAGTGATGAAGCATAGGTTGAACTTAAAATGAACAAACGAACATAGAGAGGAAAGAAATAGAAGGGAAAAAAACAAAGAAACACGAGTAACTGTAGCAGCTACAGTAACCCACGAGAATGAAAAATTATTATATTAGAATTTTCCCTGCTTTATTTGGGAAGTAATCTGTTTGTACTTTGTAACCTTAGGTTAAAAAATGCAAGTTTTTCTTTCTTTTTAGAATCCTAATTAGTTTTAGAAGTAATTTTCTTGGGTTTTAAGTTAGGAAGTAGGTTTCTTAGGCCTTAAGATTAGTTTTCCTTTTCAGCAAGTTTTTATTGTTATACAATGCTTTTAAGCCATACTTTATGTAATAGTGATTCTTGATGAATGAAAAAAATCAGATTTTTTTCGAAATTATTTCTCCATGATGGAGATTGTGAGATCTTTGTGGTGGTGTGAGGCCATCTTTATCATAGTGTGGGGCCACTTCTTTTATCTTTTATCCTCTTGTTTTCTTTTATTCTTTTTGCTTCTTCTTGTGCTTTCCATGCCCCGTTAGATGGCCTAAACCATTATTATCATTGAGAAGCCCTATAGCAACTGTGACGAGAAGTTGGCTTGGACACCTTCCATCTATCTGTTAATGGATTTAACTTCTATAATTGAAATGCCCATCCTTTTTTAAATTCGCAGATCAAAGATCCTAAGAGAAATATTGTCTTTGCGAAATGTTAAATGTATGTAAATCATGATTAAATTAACACAGCAGATACTCCATCCAGATGCTGTGTTGGGAACAAACTTACTTATGGCGAAGAAGATAACAAATGCAAAGTATACTTTTCCTTCCAACCTCCCCTATACCTCAGCCTTTGAGCCATGAACATTCGCTGACTTACCTTTGCACCAGCAAATTCTCACTCATTTCTATTTGATATAATTTGTCTGGAAAGTTTTCTTCAAAAAATTGCGCATTGACACTATTCTATAAGTTGGATGAGGCTTTCTTTCTCAAAAAGAATATACCTCTGTTTATGGAGTTATTTAGTTAGAAAATACAGTATGAATTTGGAGCTAAAATTTGGTTTCGAGGTGTTAACCATTGTTGGAACTGGAACCAGAGAATTCAGTTCGAGCTCTAGCTCTAGCACCAGTTTTAGTATATAAGGGGAGGGACTGGGGAGGCTAAACCTACCCCCCAGCCTGTCACTAGAGAATTCTCTCCCTAGTGACTCCCCTTTTTCCTTTTCCCTCCTTATGTCTCGATCCTTCTCTGACCCCTCACTGCACCTCGACTCCGACCATTATGAGCCTGCCATGTTGGCTATTGAATGGATTCCAGCATGGTCTTCTCTTTTCCATCTGCATGTCTAATTGGCAGTTGCAGCCTGACCTTCTATTATCGTAGTGTCCATTTCCACTGTCTTTTTCATCCCTTTTCCCCTTTGCCCACCAAGTGTGCCCACCTTCAGCATTGAGAGGGCTCTGGTCACATATTCTGACACTTGCTATGGTTTATTGCCCCATTTGCAGTGGATCTAGCAGTGCTAGTTTTTCTAGTTTTCACATTTCCTCACAATTTAAGGCTTGAGACTCTGGATTTTTGATCCTTTGGGCATCTTTTAGGTGCAGAATCATCATGATTTGTCCCTTAAATACCCACTACCCAGTACTTTTCCTTCTTTCCCTTCTGACTTGCTGCTCACTGAGTTGCTAGGGTGCTTTTCCCTTTCTTGCTACTAGAAAACTTCTCCATCCAAATCTCCCATCGAAATCAAGTGTACAATTTTTTTCTTTTATCAATAATTTATAATTATTATTGGTTGCTTGAGTGATAAATTATTTATCTGGGGATAATCAAGTATATGAATTTCATGATTGTCATTAATTGGATAGATTGATTTATTTTGTTTCCAGATAAAATGTAATTAAATTTGCAGGGAGATTATTTGGGAGTTTTAGATTGAGTTGAAGTTTGCTCCTTTACTAGGCGTTTGTCATACCAACATTAGGAGAGAAAATAGATTATTTTGAGAACCCCTTCAAAATTGCTTTTCAATCAAGATTATTCAAATAATGCATTTGCCTATGCGGCCTATCACACATGCATCACAAGTAGCAAAAATCTAGTAAAAGAAACTGGTCTTCTAATTATATTTGTCAATGGCCAGAATCAAATTAACATTTAACATGCAAAAGAACTCAAATTAAGAATATGCTCAATTATGTATTCCTAGTGGAAAAGAACCTTGTATGTAACCTCCTAATGGAGTTTGTATACTATAAAAATGATTATGCACACCATTTAAACATATATGAATCAACAAACTGGTAATAAGAACAAAGATTCACCTAATAGTTTCATAAAGATACAACTAAACATCATGAAAGAAATCTAGGTGAGGACGATTAACATATTTCTACGCACATCAAGACTAAATTCTACAATTAGTATATCATCATCTAATGTAACATAAGCATTCAATATACGCGCACAAGAAAGTATGACAATCAAAGATCATAGAGATAAATCAGGTCAAAAGACTTCAGAAATGAGAATATATTCACAGACCTTAGAGTTATCTTTCAAGTAATTCTTTCCTCTTATCATGAACCCTTGACCAGTGGGTGTAGTCCAGCAATTAGTGTCAGTTTCTCCCTTTCCTTGATGCAAGGAACCACGAAATTGACTTGGATCAATGGTAATAGGAGGAAAATGTGTATTTAGTTCACTGCTCTCTAGTGTTTCTGCATCCATGAATTATTTTTTTCTTTCAAATAGCTATTATGAACAAACAATACAAGAAAAATAAAGAGTAGTAATAAATAAAAACTAGAATGGTCAGAAGTGCAAAAAAGAAATTCTAAGTATTAGAGTAGAATAAATATCTTTGTATATGTTTTACTTTTATTTTGTATTCTCCTAGTCTTATTAGAATATTTTATAGTCACCTAGTCTTATAAGGAAATGTACTCATTTTGCTCTATAAATAAATGACCACACTCTAATTGAGGGTGTATTGTCTTCTCTTCTATTCTAACATGGTACCAGACCACTAGGTTCTTTTTTCTCTCTGTCCTCTTGTTTATTCTTTCTTTTCTTCAAACCGGCCCCACCTTTTTTCTCCTTTTCTTTTTTTTTGTTCTCTTTTCTTCCTCCCACAACACCTCAAGGCCAACATCAAAAATCCAACCCAACCCTTGCTCGCTAGACCTTGCCAGACCCTTACGAGCACAATTGTCCAGTGGTGATCAACCTAAAATAGGCACTTCTATTATTTCATGTGATGAGTCTGGGATGCAATGGCATATTTGTTTAGGCCGTAAATCTCTAGAATCCATTAAAATGTTAGTTCTTTTTATTAAGCCAATCTCTAGTTTGGCAAATATCATAGAACTTTTTCTTCTTGAACAAATGTGGTGCTCTATTTGAAGTTTTTCACAGTGATATTTAAGGTCCTACTCAAAGTCAAAAGTGTGTCTAGTTTTTTATTGTATAACTTTTGTTGATGACTATTATTATATTATATGGTTAAAGATTGTTCTGAAATTCTCTCTATTTTCTAAAAGTTTCATAAAGAGATTAATACTCAATTTAATTGTTCGCTTAAAATGTTAAGATCAGGTAATGCTTTGAAATATGTGCAACATGCTCATCAAAATTATCTTATTTTCACGATATAATTCATGAAACTTTATGTGCTCATACACTTCAATAAAATCGGTGTTGCTGAAAGAAAATTGTCATTTAATTGTATTACTTGAACACTAACGATTCATGTGTATGTTCCCAAGTGTTTTTTGAGCTGACGCAATCCTTACTGCTTGCCACTTATTAATAGGGTTTCTTCTTCAGTCTTAGATTGCAAAACTTTATTCTCAATTCTTTATTCTAATAAAAAAATGTTTGAGATACATCCAAAGACTTTTGGTGGTGCGTTTGTATAGATTCTAGAGAAAGATCGTGATAGATTAGACCCTCGATCAATTGGTGATTTTTCTAGGATATTCTTGTGCACAAAAAGGATATTGATGTTGGTATCCCAAGAGCAGAAAATGTATTTTATGCGGACGCCACTTTCTTTGAAAACATGACTTGTTTTTTAGACTATTCGAGTTCCACTATGACTTCTTCTGACACTCGTGTTAGTCCACTTCTTGTTCCACTTGCACTTGAAGACTCGCCTCCACTTCAAGTTTATCAACGCTAGAAGATTACTACTGATCCTGATAACTTACACCTTCATCAGTCAGCTCAACTCCTACTAAAGTGCTGAACTTCCCATAGCTCTTAAAAAAGTACTCATTCTTTCACTTACCATCCTATAGACAAAGTGTTATCTTTTTTTTTCTCTCTTACATACTTAAGTTTTGTAATTACATTGTCTTCAGTGTCTCTCCTTAAATCTAACCGGGATGCTATATTGGATCCTGGATGGAACAGTGCTATGGATGAAGAGAAGCCTGCATTACATGCTAATAAAACATGAGAATTAACTTCTTTACCACGGGGAAAATAGAAGTTGGTTGTTGATGTATAATGGATATACACTATCAAAATTCTTCACAATATACAGATTGAGCGCTTAAAGGTACAATTAGTTTCCAAGGGCTCTACACAAACTTATGATGTTGGTTATTTTGAGATTTTCTCTCCAATAGCTCTTATGCATTCTGTTCGGATTCTTTTATCAGTTGATATAATGAAGCAATGGACTTTGTATAGTTAAATACTAAAGATGTGTTCTTGCATTATTCAAGATGAAGTGTATATACTTCACCCTTCCAATTATGGGTACAAGGGGTCTGATAAGGTCTGCAGACTCAAAAAATTAATATATAGCTTGAAGCAATCTCTCTGAGCATGATTTGATAAGTTTATATTGTTGTTGCAAGCTATAGAATGCGACAGAGTCCTCTAATCACTCTATATTTGTGAAACATTCTTCTTCCGGTGCTATTATTTTTTCAGTTTATGTTGATGATATTGTTGTCACTAAAGATGATCATCAAGGTATTATTCAGTTGACAGCTTATTTAAGTTTTCATTTTCATATAAAAGACATTTGGTCTCTTGAGGTACTTTCTAGGGATTGAAGTTGCTCGGTCTTCGAAAGATCTTCTTTGTCTCAATGAATGTACCTTGTTGATGCGTTGGAAGAAACTAGTACATTAAAATCTAAACCTATTAACACTTTTATGAATCTTATTATTATATTTGAACAAAATCTTGGGGAATCTCTTGTTGATCTATGACCATATTAACAGTTGATTGGTGATTATTTACTTAACTATCATTCAACTTGATATTACATTTGTTGTGGATGTATTAAAGTCATTGTATGTAACATTCACATTAGCTTATTTGGAATATTGCCTGTAGTATCTTGAGATATCTTAAGGGGGCTCCTGGAAAAAGGTTGTATTATCGTCCTTCGTCTACTTTGGACATCGTGGGATATTTTGATACTGATTGGGCCGGTCATGCTACTGGTTATTGCGATTTTGTTGGAGGCAACTTGGTGACATGACGATATAAAAAACAAAATGTTGTTGCCTGATTCAGAAGCAGAGTATAGAGTCATGGCTCATGTATCTTAATGTAGGAAGGCAGAGCACAAAATCAAGGCTCAACAGCGGGCCAGGCACAGGCCTCGGTCGACCGGGCAAACAAAAAAAGCGACCAGAGAGCTGAGTCTCTTGACCGGTCGACCACCCGATCGACCGACAATACAATTTTGAGTAAACGGTGGACTGCTCGTCGCGTATCAACTGTCTCAGAGTTTGTTTAGGAGTTGTTTTCAGGTCTAATTTGGATTCCAATTTGTTTCTTTTATTTGATTTGTAGTTTATGTAAATTTCCTAGATAGATTAGAACTTCTCTTGTAAGCTTATAAAATGTCATTGTATCTTTGTAACTTTGATTTAACTTTTAATCAATACAATTGAGTTTATCCTCTTAAATTGCTCATGGATTCAAGTATTATCCCTACCTGAAGGTTCCTTTCAGGGTTCGTTGATGCTAGAACGATATCAAGCTGGCTTTGCTCGCTTCCTTGACACAGTCAAGGAAGCGAACAAATGCGTCAAGAAAGTGAACAACGCCGGCTAGATATCATTTTTAGCGTCAACCCTGAGAGGAACCTTCATGTAGAGATAATACTTGAATCCACGAGCAAGACAAGGAAGCGAACAACGCCGGCTAGATATCGTTCTTGCGCCAACGAACCCTGAAAGGAACCTTCAGGTAGGGATAATACTCGAATCCATGAACCAAAGAGAACAACTCGAATCCACGAGCAATTTAAGAGGATAAACTCAATTGTATTGATTAAAAGTTGAATCAAAGTTACAAAGATACAATGGCCTTATAGGCTTAAAAGAAAAGTTCTAATCTATCTAGGAAACCTACATAAACTACAAATCAAATAAAAGAAAAAACAATTCCGAATCCAAATTGGACTCGAAAACAAACTCCTAAACAGACTCTGAAACAGCTGATACGCGATAGGCAGTCGATCGAGCAATCGATTGCTTAGTCAAAATTGTATTGTTGGTCAATCGGTCGATGGGCTAAGAGATTCAGATCTCTAGTCGCTTTTCTGATTTTTGGCCGGCCAACCGGGCGATCGACCGAAGGCTTCAACTTGTTTGCCCGGTCGACCGGGCGGCTGATCAAGGCTTGTGCCTGGCCCGTTGTTGAGCCTTGATTTCATACTTTGCCTTCCTACATCAATCCCTCCCTCTTCGAAAGAACTCGTCCTCGAGTTCGATCAATTGAACCATGAACATTGCCATCTTTAGCAAACTCGATTTGAGGAAAAGTTTGATCCCAAAATCTTGATCTGCCTCGATTGCACATAGATACAAATTGACTTTTTTCTTTTGTAGATTTTGAAGTAGATGGAATTGGCCTCATGACAACTCTTTTGCTCTTCCAAGTGAACATATATATGTTTTTTTGACCTTTGTGGGTAGCGTCAATATCATGCTGCCATGGTCTCCCCTCAAAAATATGACACTTGTTTACATTGACAACATCACAAGCAACGGAATCTTGATAGAATTTGTCAATGAAAATATGAACATGACAGAGATCTATAACCTTGATAGCGGGGCCTTTCTTAATCCAACCAATTGTGTAAGAAAGATGATGTGATTTCGTCTCTAGTTTCAAATGATCTACAAGTGCTCTAGACAATGTTTTCGCAGCTTCAATTGTCAATGATGAGATTGCATACATTATTCTTGACCGAACACCTTGAGTAAAAAATTGATGCCGTTGTGTAGTGTCAGATGTCTTTTGGTCGTATAAAAAACCGTTGTACCATGCAGGTGGCTCACTCTCCATACTCTTTGGCAAAGTCGAACTCTTTCGGCTCAATATCAACATTCACTTCGTCTTCATCCTCATAGTATGCCATATTGACTTGCCTCCTTCTTGGACACTTATTGGACTTGTGTTCAGGTTCACCACACCTGTAACACTTGCCAACACCTGGCTTGGCGTATGAATTCTCCTCGCCCTTTATAGTAGGGGTTGCCGTTGTCGCTGGGTTTGTTGTAAAGGCGTCAGTTGCCTTACGGGCTGGAAGTCGATCGCCCGATGTGGAACCTTGCTGAGTTTTTGTACTACTGGATGTCTTCTTCGCTACACTCTGTTTTGCAATCTTTCAATCTTCACGACCTTGTTGCGGCTTCATTAACGGAGAACACGTCATGAAGGATCACGCATTTTTGGATGGGGTACTTTAAACTGCTGATGTATTTTGCCGCTTGTTGTTCTTACATCATGGATAGATCGCATCGAGATGAGAGGCGATATAACTCCTCCGTGTACATCGCAATAGTCCTTGTACCTTGTTTGCAGTATTCAAATTGATTGTAAAGGATTTGTTGATAATCAGGTGGAAGGAATCTACCTTATAAGAGTTGCTTCATGCGTCTCCATGTCATCACGGGTGGCTTGCATTGGTGTCTCCTTGTGATTTGTAGTTGGTCCCACCATGCGGCTGCTCCTCCCTTGCATTTGTATGCCGCGAACTTGACATGCTTCTCTTCAGGAACGTAAACCATGTCGAACTTCTCCACTTCATAGACCCAGTCCAAAAAAGATTTGATATCAAGGTTACCACTAAAGAAAGGAATCTCGATCTTCATCCTATATTCGTTAGGACTTAGGTAATCTCTTATCCTATCATGATTAGGAAAAAGGAATCTTCCTATCCTGTTAGGATTAGGATTGGACACCCGCCTATGGCCTCGCCCATAAGTCATCTCTCCATCGTAAGTTTCATCTTTGAAGCCGTCTTCTTGATAGAAGAATTGTTCAATCCTCCCTCATTGAAAAGATCTTCATATTGAAAATTTCGTAGAGGACGCCTTGGTGGTGATTGATGTTGTGGTTGTTGATATGGTGTAGGTGACATGGTAGAGGTTGATTTTATTGATGTTGATGTGGTGGTGGTTGATTTGGTGGAGGTTTGTGGGGTGGAGGAAGATGTAGAGGGGCTGGATGAAGATTACTTGATGAACAATCTCGTCCGTTTCGGTACGTACCATTGGCTAAACCTTGATTGTCGATCTTGAGGGATAGTTTCTTGAGCTCTTGGACCATACTGTCCATGATTGATTCAAGAGCGTTGATCCTCCCTTCAACAGTGCCCACCTTTACGGAAAGGTTTTGTGATTCATCGCCGTCTCCTGTAATCACTAGAAAGTAGCCGAAGCTCCGATACCACTTGACGCAGACAAGGAAGCGAGTAATACCGATTAAATATCATTCTAGCGCCAACGAACCCTAAAAGAAACTTTTAGGTAATACTCGAATCTACGAGTAAACAACTCGAAACCTCGAGCCAAAGAGAACAACTCGAATCCATGAGCAATTTAAGAGGATAAAGTAAATTGTATTGATGAAAAGTGAATCAAAGTTAAAAAGATACAATGGCTTTTTATAGGCTTAAGAAAAATTCTAATCTATCAAGGAAATCTACATAAACTGCAAATCAAATAAAAGAAAAAAGAAACAAATTAGAATCCAAATTAGACCCAAAAACAAACTCCTAAACAAAATTTGAAACAACTGATACGCTATGGGCGGTCCACCGCTTAGTCAAAATTGTATTGTCGGTCAATCAACTAAGAGACCCAGCTCTCTAGTCGCTTATCTGCTTTCTGGCCGGTTGACCGAGCAATTAACCGAAGGTTTCAACTTGTTTGCCCGGTCGACCAGGCGATCGACTGAGGCCCGTGTCTGAACCGCTGTTAAGCCTTGATTTTGTGCTCTGCCTTCCTACATCACATCTTGTGACTTGATGTGGATTCAATCTCTTATTTGCGAAATGAGTGTCATGTACAACCCTGATGTATTGCAACAATCAAGCTGCTACATATACTACCAATAATTCTGATTTTTATGAGCGGGCAAATCATTTTAAAGTCAACTCTCACTTTAAGAGACATGGTGATGGGACATCGGAATGTGAGTTCATTTGTTACCTTTAGTTGTCAGCTTCATCATATTTTCACTAAAGTTTATCCAGAAAAAGTTTTTCTCTTCTTTGTGGCAACATGGGCATAATTAACATATACGCTCTAATTTGAGGGGGAGTATTAGAGTAGAATAAATATATTTGAAGTATATTTTTTCTTTTCTTTTGTATTCTCCTAGTTGTATTAGGATATTTTGTAGTCACCTAAAGCTATTAGGACATGTACTCTTTTTGCCTTATCAATAAATAAATGATCACATCCTAATTCAGGGTGTACATCTTCTCTTCTATTCTAACACTAAGAATGTAACAGGAAAAGTCTTCACAATAATTTTCTACTACAATTGAAGTCTGGCACTGTGTTGACCCTCTTCTTCAACCGATTTCATAAGATGAGATCAAATACCCCTTTTCCCTCCAATGAACGCAGGACTGCATGGCTTCAACTCTTTCTTCTACTAAGGGCCTGTTTGGTTGTCATAACTGACCGTAATTCGTAAGTCGTAATTGGTAAAGTCTTTTACAGTTGTAATGAGTTACATGTATGTAAGCTTTATGGTGTTTGGTTGGTAATATAAAGTTGTAAGTGGAAAAGTGTATTGTGTTTTACGGTGTTTGGTTGTAGTAATGTGTAAGTCGTAAGTGAAAAGATTGACCACAAAATTAACTATTTGGTGATTTAAAAAGTTTTAATATTGCAAATAAATATTAAAAATGCTAAATATTAAAAAAATTTAATATTAACATAAAAAAATAATACAAGTTTGCATGACCACAAAATTAACTGTAACTGAGCTGTAAGTGAGTGGTAATTGGGTTGTGTAAGTCTTTTACGAATTACGGTCCAAACAAACGCCGTAGTTGTAATTGGGTTATAAGTCATTTACGAATTACAGAGTTTTACGCGAAACAAACGGCCCCAAAGTATATTGTGTTATATTAGTAATACCATAACCAATGTTAGCTAGTATCGTCTCTATAAGAGCACTTTACCTAGAAGAGCATACTCCGCCCTCTTACGCCTATACCCAAAAATCCATCACTAAGATTTTCTACAATGTAGTGCAATCTCTTTCAACAATCACTTAATAGATTCAATGCTAAAATCCATGACAATAGACTAAAGTGTATCATGTTATATTTGATCCCAGAGTATCAAAGTACATCCATTCCCGATGGGAACATAGAAGATGATGCCCTTATACATAGTTTTCCCCTCCATCCACTAGAAAAACTTCTAAGAAAACAAAGGCTATCTCCTCCTCTAGAATTCTCATATTTTTATGAAGGTCTTGTGGTTTCATTAAACATAATGATAGAAAAGTTAGAAAACTTAGTATTCAACAATAAAGGTTCTGTAATGCAATCAAAAAACTAAAAGGATGAATCACTTCACCTTGTGGAATTGTTAATTAATGGCTTGCATTCAAACATCAGAAGCAATATTAAAGAAAGAATTTACATAAGCCTAGTAGTTCAATCTGCTAGGTGTGAAGCAAGGTCAGATTGCTTTTTGCAGCACCTCCAAGAATCCCATCTGAAGGCTAGGATTCTAGCCCAATGAGGAAACTTTCATCTGTGGTCAAAAACCATGGAAGCAAGCCAAAATCAAGTTAATCTTGATCTGAATTTGATTAAAGTATTGACTCAGAAGTTTTTTTTATCCTTCTTCGGTCTAGGAATTAAAGTTGTGCTCAGAGGTTTTATCATCAAAAGATTGGATGCTTCAGATAAGAATAATTCCAATTTAAAGGCATTATGATGAGGATTAGCAGATGGATTCCTATCACGACTAGGACGAGAAAAGGCCTTTAAGTACCACACTACCACCCTAGAGAGAGCACCTTGTAATTCATCCTACAGCAAATCTCAAGCCAAAGCAAATTAGAGAGAGAAAAAGCTCCAAGGAGAGACTTTGGTCCTCCTGTGAGAGTCAGTAAGAGAGAAGAAACACTTCGTAATCCCTTCTTCATGTTAATAAAAGCACCTCTCATCTCCCTGTATATATACAGAAATTGCCAAACTATGTAAAATCTTCTACTTCTTGTAATTGTTTGCTTTGTATTTCACCATGAAGGGAGTTTGTCATTGTGAGCAAACTCAACAAGTGGTATGAGAGCCGACTGTTGTTGAATCAGATATTCTATTGCACACACTAGACACAGACAATTTGCTTGAGAGGAGTTCAGACAAAAAAGTTCGAGGTGTACAAATTCAAATGTAAAGAGAATTCCTCTTTATGATAAAGAATGGTAAAAACATTTCGTGCAAAAGAGAGTAAAAGGCACTGCTCGACAAGACATACTCCCAATGATATGACCAATGCATTTTGGAAAGCATCGATACTACACGACATGCACCATTCAGCAATATTTTGTGGATGAGATGGAGCACAATGTGAAGGATGAGACTTCAGTTAGAGAAATTATGGTTGAAGCTAGAAAGTTTTTATAAGAAAATTTGTTTAACAAGTTTAATCTCAAAAAGCAACTCAACCGCTGCGCAAGGTATGCCCACACTTGAATAAACAAATGCTTTAAACAAGAAAATTAGCAAAATTTACTTTGAACACAATCCTTCTTCTTTCTTCTTACTTTCTTTTTTATTTTTATTTATTTCTTGCCCAAACCCCCTCACCCCCAAAAAGAGAAATATACTCTATCGGGTGCTGTTCATGGATACTATTCACAACAAAAGAAAGAGAAAGGTTGGAAATAATCTGAAGACTAAAATAGTTTTGGTATATAAGTCAGTATATCAACTGATTTTGGTGATCTATGTGTCCATTCTTACATTTTTGGGCATTCTGGAGATATTGATGGGTTCTGTCTTGTCTGATTTTACTTCTATATGGAAATTTGTGTTGAGTTTGTGAATTTCTAAAATGTCCTATAGTATACTAAGTTTGGAGATCTTTAGAACCACTTCCACTGATTTGCAATTTTGTAAACCTCCTGTATTGAGTTTCTAGGTGTATAAAACCTCATTTTCTACTGACTTTGGAGATCTCTAAAATGACAACCCGATCTAAGGATATAAATGTTTGACTTTCGTGCAGTCTTCGCATAAATGTACGGTTTAGTTCTTCGTTCAGCTTAGATTTGACCTGGTTTGGTTTGCAATTTTCAGCATCTATATCAATGACTCTACAGTTTGCCATCAACCTCACTGATTCAATATTACTTTTCAACACTTCAACATTTTCATTATACGGCTTTCAGTTTTTTTATTAGACAAACAATCGATGTCAAGTGAGTTTGAGGGAGAATATTGACATAATAGGGAGGTTTAATTATAAAGTCCTAATAGTATTTGGAGTTTTTATATAAAACCCTAGCAACATATAAGTCATAGTTTGAATAGGATTTAATTTTGTATTGGTCTATGTAAGTAGAGGATCACTCATGGTTTTATATAATTGTACCTTGTAATTTTTTTTCATAATCAATGAACATATAGTCCTTTGTAGTTTAATATATGTGATTTGAAATTCTGTTTTTTTTTTAAACTTGTTTATGCACTATTTGTAATTGTTGAGATTATGCTTGTTTCTCCATACCCCTTAGCCGAGTATCCTCATCTCAGACTGTGATGAAAATAAAAGGAAACTAAAATTTTCCTAAAGGGTCCTAAAGGGAAAAAGGGAATTCTATGACCAAAAATTACACGTGACAGTCAAGTGATGGTAAAGCTAGTGGAATAGTCAAATGAGGCAACAATAGGAGAGCGTTGAGAGGTACTGCTCAAGAGTGTATACTATTTCCTGATGTTCCTTTTAGTATTTACATACCAGTGAAACCTTTAATGTCCCCTACCCCACCCACCGCCCAAAAAAACCGAAAGAAAGAATGAAAGAAGACAGGAAAAACCCAACAACCAAAAAAAAAGGATCCCCACCAACTACACAATGACGTGTGCACCCCCCCCCCCCCCCCCCACACACACACAACAACAACAACAACAGCCAAACCCACAAGACACTGATATCATATTCAAGATCATCATGATATACTGACAGGGACATCTAGCCATGAACTCGGCGTATATATCACCATTGGAGAAGACAAGTTGCTTCAATTGTGTTCAAGTAGTCTTTATGTATTTTCTTTTATTGTATTTTTGATTTTTTTTTTTTTTAGTTTCTTTGTATTAGTTTTACTACCACATCGGTTATATTTTGAGAGTTGACTATTTTAAAGCCTATCAATAGACCCCAAGACTTTTATTATAAGAATTGAATGATTAAATACAAAATTTAAATTTAAATTCTTGAGATCTGAGATCTTGAGATTAGTGTAAGGGTGTGAAGCCCGCGGTGCAAGGGGGTGTGAAGCTCAAAATTTATCTAATTCTTATCTCTTTCTTCTCAAATCCTAATTTTTCCTTTCTATCTTTTCTCCTAAACCCTAGTTTCTTTTCTATCTAAATTGAAGGTTACAATCCACCTGTATTACATCAATTTTGGTACTATAGCTTTGGTTTTAATCCCTTCAATTTTTATATCCCTTCCTCCTCCCTCTCCCTCTTATTCCACAAAAAAGACCAAAACCCTAGCCCTCTCTTCTCAAAACCCTAAATTATTTGAAAATGGAATAAAAAAAATCAAAAAAAGAAAAGGCAAAAAAAATCAAAAAGAATAAAAAAAAACCGCAACTATTCATCCTCCCTAAACCCGCACCCTAAAACCTTAGCCCTAATCCAGCCCGCTGCCGCCTTCCCCGCCACCTCCCTCTTCTCTTTGCCACCGAAACCTCATTGACATCACCACCACCCATCACCAACACCCCCGCCTGCATCAGTACTAGATCCACCTCCCTTGACCTCCGCCGACACCACCGCCTACAACAAGCCCAATCATCTCCTCTTCATCGTTAACGTCCTCGTCAATAACAACAAATCCTGATGCTACAAGCAACCACGCCAGCACATGGCGTCAGATCTCCTCCTCAGGTCTCATCAACGATGCTGCCAACAACCACCACAGCAAATCCCGTCACCATCTCTCTGCCCTCAGATCTCGCCGACGATGCCACCAGCAACCACAACCTCGCATGCGCCTTAAACCTCGTCGTCGCCTCCACATCAACTTGCATCGACGCCGACGACACTAGAGACTCGCTGGAGTTTACAGGGTTCGAACGGCTCAGATCTGAGCCGTTTTCGAAGTTTAAGCCGACATCAGCTCTGTCGAGCCGAATACGACTGAATTGGCTCTATCCGAACCGACCAAAAACCAGTTCAATAGCGAGCAGGCGACCCGAGCTGCCAGCTCAGACCTGAGCCGACCCGAGCCGCAAGCTCAGACCCGAGTTGACTCAGGGAGCAGAGCCGAGTTGACTCAGCCTGACTCGGCCTTGACTCAGTCTCAATTCGGCAGATTCAGTTCATAAGCCATTTTTAAGTCGTTTTAAGTTCGATTCGAGTCATTTTCGAAACGCATGACTCGTGAAAGACAGAGCTACGCATCCCACAGCTATCAGCAAGACACTGAGGTTGATGTGGTCTCAGTAGGTACGTTTCTGATCCCAATTAGTGTTTTGAGTTTGATAATTCATCTTTAAGATGTTATCAATTTGACTGCGAGATTGTGCGATTCTACTTTCCTGTGATACACTAATTTGATATTGATGGTAAAACTTGCTTGCATAGCATAAATATTATCTTTAATTGATTCATGATTAAATTATATTAGTCTAAGTATGCTCTTTGTTAAACTCATATGTTACATTATTAGTTTTGATCCTTCCTACCCAACGATCGTAACTTGCTGGTGAAGCGTGAGTTTAGTAATATTATCACTGGATTATGAATATTCATATACGTTTCACAATAATAGAGCACAATTTAGTAGGAATGGCATCTTATGCACTTTTATTTGCATTTAGAATCTAGAATTTTATTCAAAACAAAAAAAATTATAAAATTCAAAATACAAAAAAAAAGTTCAATATCTAATTTAGAGTCGTGTCTTCCCTTACTTTGAAAAGTCTAGTCAATCCCTCTTCACTCTGAGGGATCTGATCGAGGAAGCTGAAATCGTCGAAAAACTCAACATCATACTGGCTAAGCTTGAGATCATAATTCAATCCTTCGACACCCAAACCAAAGAATGAAAAGTGATGCTCCAACTAGTAAACAACCTACGACCATTGTTCGAAGACTCGGCCAAGTTATAGACGAGTCCGATACCCGAATCGCACGTTTGGGCTGTTTCGATCCGACTCGGGGCGGACTCGGCAACGACTCAGCCAAGTCATCGCCGAGTCAGCCCCGAGTCAGGCGGAATGTTCACCCCTACTCAAGACCGGTTAAAAGCCAAAAAAATAAGACATACTGCCATCGTTGTGTGCCCCCGCCTTTGCCGTAAGCCCCCTCGTCGTGAGCCCCCGAGTGAGGGAGAGAAAGGGTGAGGGAGAGATTGAAGGAGGGAGAGATTAAAGGAGGGAGAGGGTGAGGAGAGAAGAAGAGATCGAGAGAGATCGGGTGAGAGAGGGAGAGCGAGAGAGGAGAGAGATGAAGAGATCAAGAGAAAGATTGGGTGAGGGAGAGAGAGCCAGAGAGAAGAGAGAGGGAGAGATCAAGAGAGAGATTGGGTGAGGGAGAGAAACAGAGAGAGGAGAGAGACAGAGAGGTCGAAAGAAAGATCGAGTGAGGGAGAGCCAAAGAGGAGAGGGGGGAGAGATCGGTGTCTAGACTTCCCCCACCTACCCAGCCTCATAGGTCTAGTAACTTTTCACACCTACCTAGAAATAATGTTGAGAAAAAGAACACCAAATAGATAACATAACAAATAAAAAGAAAATTTTCAAGATTAGCACAAGTGATAGATGTAATCAGTGCCAAGGGTTTATGCATATAGCTATTGACTGCACTAGTCCTTTTAAGATTGCCCTTATTAACGAAGTTCCCATTGTAACCCCTGAATCTGAAAGTGCTATTTATTCAAAAATCACCCCCATGATTAAAGAGTTTAGTGTTGTCCCTCTGGCTATCACAACTGTTGTCCCTGTTGCTGCTGTCATAATTAAGGCCCGTTCTTTCTCTTTCCTGGCTCTGCTGCCGACTCCACCTTCCCCTCCACCACTTGCTGTTGCGCCCTCCTTTTCCCCTCCTGTCATGGCCTGCTCTGGTCGCCACCCTCTTTCTCCTCTACTGCGGACTCCTACTGTTATTACACTCCCTCTTCCTCCTTTACTACCGATACCATTCTCTTCCTCTTTTGTTTCATCGTCCACCAATATTCCACTATCAGTCTCACACTACCCATAACAAAATATTAGTATGGACGTCTTGTTAGGTCTTTCGAAAACTCTTAGGAAACACACTATTGATTTAGTTCAAGGAGTAAGTCTTTCCAACTTGCCATATTACCGAATGAATCCCACAGAGCATGTAAAGCTCAAAAAGCAAGTTGATGATTTAAGTTGTTCAGTACTGAAGTTGCCGAAAACACATCTGTTAATAAGACAATAGATGAAAGCCCCCGTGATGAGATTGCTTATGGTTTAAGGCTAGACAACCCACAGATCTTATCCTCATAACTGATCACAGTAAGATTTCGAAGTCTGCACCATCACTTGCATCACATTTGCATCACACGTGTACGAATTACACCAAAAAAAATCAGTGATAAGATTGCACGAAACAATGCCAACTATGAGCTATGAGCTTATGTTAAAAACATATTAAAAACTTTTAATGTTGGTGATGTTAAAAAGTTGCATGCTTGTAGTGCAGATCCATTTCATATCTTGAATAGATTGAACAGTAATGTTTATGTTATAAATTTTGGTAACAGTTCTACTCTCAATGTTAAAGACCTAGTGGATTACAAGAGTCTTGATTTTATCCTACTAGTTGATAAGCTTCCTGAGCCTATTTTTGAGTTTCCTTCCTCTACTCCTTTTACCTAATACAGCAGATAAAGTCGATAATATCTTGGACGATGAGTTTATCGTCACCAGTGATGGTGGGACTCGAAGATATCTGGTCCATTGAAAAAGAAAAGCACCAACTGATGATGCATGGATTGACCCGGATGTTGTGGAGCGATACGGAGCATTTCTATACTAGACTCGATGGGTTTGAGTCTTCTTCCACCCTGGGAGAATGATGGGGACATTCAGCCACGACCTTGGTGTATATATCACTGTTGGAAAAAAAACGAGTTGCTTTGATTGTGTTTGAGTAGTTCAGGTAGTCTTTGTATATTTTTATTTTATTGTATTTTTATTTTTTTTAGTTTCTTTGCATTAGTTTTAGTACCACATCAATAATATTTTGAGAGTTGACTTTTGTAAAGTCTATAAATAGGCCCCAAGACTTTTATTATTGGAATTGAATGATTGAATACAAAATTTCCAGTTAACTTTAGATATGAGATCTTGAGATTAGTGTAAAAGGTGTGAAACTCGTGGTGTAAGGAGTGTAAAGCTCAAAATTTATCGAATTCTTATTTCTTTCTTTTTTCTCAAACCCTAATTTCCCCTTTCTATCTCTTCTCCAAAACCCTAGTTTCTTTTCTATCTAAATTGAAAGTGATTGCGATCCACCCATATTACATCATATACACATTGCGTGAAGTTCTAATGTTTAGACTGGATTTAATAAAATAAAGTTTCCAGAAAGATCATAATGATGCCAGAACTATTAGTCAAAACAGCCTATCATAATCATACAGATTGGAGAGAGAAATGTGACTTCGAGGAATTAGACAACAGGAGTAAAGCAGTGCATTCATCCTGTAAGTCAATGCATTGGTCTTATATATTCTAATACTGCATCCCGTCCAAGGTTGATTACAGATAACAAAGGGAGAATCCAAAGTTCCATAAGTATTTGTTACTAGGTTCTTGTAATAGAGATGACCTGCACTTCGCTTTAGAGCCAAGCCCGCAATAGCCCATGAAACATTCTTCAGCTTCACTTTTCCTGTCTGACATTTAACACGAGTCGCAGTTGGATTGAAGTTTACTTGCATTTATTACAGTTACTAAAAATCCTGAAACACAAAGGCTATCAAATGTATCATGTTTAAGGTCGTCAGAATTTTTCCTAACAATATTACCTTTGTAAGTCCATCGTCGTCATCCTCATCACTGTCTTCATCTTCCAATGAGTCAACTTTAGCAAGCGCATCATAGAACTCGTCCTTCAGGTCACAATCCTCAAATTCGGCACCATCGATAGAAGCATTAGAACTATGTGACCGGACAGTTGTGGAGGGAGAATCAGATGTTAGGGAAGGATTTGCTCCAAAATATTCTTTTAGTCCTGAACCTCAAATAGAAAGAAAATATTACTTCATACTAGAAAAGATAGGCAGAGAAATTAGAGGCATTGAATCCTCTATATGAACATCCTCAGCTATATGCTTTAAAACTCAATTTTCTTTTTTTCTGCAGGGAAAAGAGGGTGCATAATAACCCAGAGACTGAGCATGTGACTGGAATATTTTAGAGGTTTTAATTACCTAAGCAAGCTATAAAAAATGAAGAAAATATTACCTGCCACTTGGCACAACAAAGCATAAGAGATGGTCTTTTCAAATTTCGAGCATATGTCTGCCTTAAATCTATTCCAAACACTCGAATGGACTTCCAATATCTGTGTCACAAGGCATTTTGAAGATGAAGCCTCTGATGCATTCAGCTTCCTGAATTCCCAAATTGACGCTGCAAGTTACAGAGCATTTAAGAACTGGCAATTCTATAATCATTGACTGGTATGTATACATTTTATGATGACTGCTAATCCTGAACAGCAAATCCTTTACAGAGCAAACATTGAAAAATTTGATGCATTTTCTGACAGCAAGCTTCTTATGGAATTCTATCAGAATTTCATAATGTTCAAAATCATCTCAAAATTTGTATCTGTGGATTAAATTTCATACTGTGTGAAAACTACATTACCCAAAAGCTCATGCTAATGGGTCATGGGATAACAATGCATATCAAGCAAAGTTTAAACTCAGGGCCTCTTGATACCTAGTGCTCTGGCACCGCGTTGAAATAGAAATAGATGGGAGTAAACAAACATCTTTAAATAGAAATTGATGAGGTTTTAAACTCAGGGCCTCTTGATACGTAGTGCTCTGGTACCTCATTGAAACTACTTTACCTAAAAGCTTATGTATCAAGCAAACTCAATACATATCATACAACAAATAAAGACACTTTCATAAGTATGACGAAAGATGAAGCAACATTGATAAGAAGCATAGTTGACTGAAGATGGATAACAATGAGCCTTATGAACTAAATATGTTACACGAAAACTATGTGCTCCTAACAAGAGAATGCAACATGAAGTTTTCAAATGAAGCAATAAGGTATTGTAGCAAGCATCACCTGTTTACTGATATGAAAACTACCATCATATTTGGAATGGACAGGTACTTGTATGCATAAATCAATGTGATCACAGTTCAACAGGAAAGAAAACCTTCCTACAAGATTTATACCCTACTTTGTCAAGGAAGCAGCCCTACGGAGCATCAGTTAGCATTGTAAAATTTTGGCTGGTAGTAATGATAAGCCAAGTTTGGTTAATACAGAAAACCGAAATGCAAATAAGAACCCATATGATTACTGCATGGAACTTTACTGAGTGAATATGGAGTAATTTCATCAAAATATGCAACAAAGTGAGAGTTTCAGTGAGCTCCCAATCCTATGAATTTTAGACTGAAGAAATAATATAGTTAACTGTGATATAGTTATCGTTATTATAAGTTGACATGTTACTTGATGACAACTACTATGACTTCCAAGGTAACACTATAATGTGATACTAGTGATAGGCCTAAGTTACGTACACACGGTGACCATAAAAGACAACACAGGGAAACTGATAGGTATTCACTAGCTGAAAGTAAACATAATTGAAACAACTTTAGCTATAGAAAACATATGCTTTACTGAACAAAAAGAAAACACAAAACATATAACAAATAACTCTGACATATGAAACATCACAAAAAACAACCTAAAAATTTTAAGGAACAGACGAGTAAACCAGGACAAATATTCAATCTCAACAGAACCAAGGGTTGATTTAAGAAACAATTCTGACATCAGTATGCAAGCCAGCAAGGAGGATGGCTTCCAACCCCTGTTTTAAATATAGGCCGAGTCGGCCGAGATATCGTCCGAAATCTCCTTTTTTGCCTGCTGCCGATACAATATGGGAAAATCGTTCGCCATATCGTTTGCAGCAAAAAACGGCCGATATTTGAAATATCGGCCGATAAATCACCGGATATCAGATGATAAATCGCCCGAAATATCGCCCGATATGAAATAACTTATTTATTACACGACTGCGTGCAAATGTACATTATTTTTACTTTCTTTACATGCATATTACATCATTTTTATTAGGGAGATGATATATATGACACTAAACCAACTTTTAGTTATCAATATTTCATTATATATAATGTCTAATATGAACGCCCGATATGCGCGCGTAACCCCAATAACTCCCCTGATATCCGATATCCGACATGAAAAACCCCCATCCGATACAATCCCGATATCCGATATTTAGAACCTTGCTTCCAACATTAATCATATGAGAGTAGTATTAGATTAAATTACTCGAATGTTGAAATAACATCAGCATTGCAACCATAAAGAAGCATGAACCAAATTCCATGAGCCTTTAGTTATGAGCTATAATTTCAAAATATATCAGTGTAAGCAGAAAATCTATTAAAGTGCTACATTAATAATGGTCAAAAACGACGGGAAAATAATCATGGTAAGACCTATTGATTCATGACATCAGTATTATCAGATGCATTGAATAAAAAATTTGATCAAAGAGCTAAAATTTAGCAGCAGCCATTTAATATTTCATCATTCAAAAAGGACAAATGAAGAAGAGTAAAGTGGGAGTATCTTTTCAATCATATCATATGTACACATAACTATTGTATTCACAGTATGAGATGCATTAAATGCACAAGCTGATTCCCTAAAACATCAAAATCTTGAATATCTGCAACTGAAAAGACAACGGTACAAGCATCGTGGATCATAACTTGTGCAAATAAAGCATTCTGATACAAGTGATCCAGAAAATTTGAAGATGGCTAGCAATCACAAGTTAAAGAATGTTCACTTACATTAAGGATGCTCTGCATATACTAGGTACAAATGAAAACTATTGTAATATTAAAAACTGATTACAAATGATATATTATAAAGAATAACTTACGATTAACTTTTATACGTTGATAACCAGATCTAGGAGGCCGTTTTTTATGGACAGCTGGAAACTGTAAAATGGCTGCAAAAATGAAAATGGATCTGTTATAAAAGTAAACAAAAATGAATGAACAAATTGTAACTATTATTGCATATAAGAAAATGAAAGTCAGCAATATCCAATTTCTACTTCTATTTAATTGTAATGAAGCGTGTGAAAAGGCATAAAGTTATCAGAGATAAGACCCAGTTTCTGCACTTTAAGGCAGATAGTTGCCTTTAATTTCTGAACTTCCCAAGTTTGAAGTCTTAAAAGTATACAGTATTGAACTACCAAAGAAAAAGGAAACATATTTATGGACAGGTCTACCACCAAAAAAAAAAAAACTAGGCTATAAAACTCATCCAGTCTATTGTTCATATCGCTTGGTTACATTATACAGTAAACACCAAAGATATACCTCGGTTGACAGTGACAGTGTTTGAAAGAATACATTTGTCATCTACTGAAGCAAGATGTACTTACTATATGCACCATCTTGCCCATGAAACCATTGCCTAGAAAAAACAAAATCCTTCTTTGAGTGCCACCTGAAGAAAGAGGAGCCCAGTGAATAATCAAGCTGTACAAAGTGGAAAATTACCACATATGCAGGCACTCAAGGCAAGTTTAATGAGGATATCATATCAATGATAAGAGAGAAACAAATAAATATCAAGGGTTATCTTAAAGAAGGAAAATGTTAGAACATGAATTATAGTATTTCGAGAGGAACATAAATCTTAGTGTTAGATTCATGGATTTAGCATTACAATGCACTCAAAAAATGTCACTTGAAGGAAACTGCAAGAGAAGCATGAAAATTAGGAATAACTGATACCTGCTGAAACATCATTTGAATTAAAATTCGTACTATCAATTGGGAGTGTTTGTTCCAAAGGAAGATAGACGAAGGGATTAAGCACAGAAGATAGCTGAGATTGATGATACAGAAGCTAACTTGCTTTTCTTTTTGTTGTTGTTTTGGGTGGGGGGGGGGGGGGGGGGGGGGGGGCGTTCTCAAATGGTGATCTCAGGTATCTGCAGGTGAGAACTCGCGTAGATTTTCAAGAGTATGTATAAGATTCAAAAAGATAGATGACAATGTTAGATTAGATAAGTGGTTATTGGGTTTCCACCCGTTAACTCATATCCATCTATTGCATAATATATCTTTGTTTTGCCTCTAATAAAGGACAATCTTTGGAGGTTTAGTTGCAAACAAGGTATCATAGCAAAATAAACTCTAACCCTAACCTTCTCCAACCTTGCAGCCACCAACATCTTTCCTTTCCTGCCTTCATCAACACCCGACACCTCGTGTTGGGTTAGATAAGTGGTTATTGGGTTTCCACCCGTTAACTCATATCCATCTATTGCATAATATATCTTTGTTTTGCCTCTAATAAAGGACAATCTTTGGAGGTTTAGTTGCAAACAAGGTATCATAGCAAAATAAACTCTAACCCTAACCTTCTCCAACCTTGCAGCCACCAACATCTTTCCTTTCCTGCCTTCATCAACACCCGACACCTCTCCATGCTGCCGCAGCACCCTGAAAACCTGATGGGGACATCACACAAGTGCTAGTTGTCTTCTATTGCTTCAAGTTATTTTGAGTCTAGTTGTTACTTTTATTGTGTTTTAGTACCACATCGATTATATCCTACTAGTGTCTTTTAAAAAGCCTATAAATAGGCCTCAGTACCTTTTTTTCAATAGACCATTGCTTAAATAAAACTTTTCCAGTTTATACCTCTTGATCCTTAAGTTTTTGAGATTGGGTGTGAAACCTGTGGCGTAAGGGGTGTGAAGCCCGTGGTGCAAGAGGATAAAACTTTTCCAGTTTATAGCTCTTAAGCCTTGAGTTTTTGAGATTAGGGTGTGAAGCCTGTAGCGTAAGGGGCGTGAAGCCCGTGGTGCAAGAGGTGCGAAGCTCAAATATATCCGATTTTATCTCCATTTTTATAAACCCTAATTTCTCTTTTCTATTTTCTTATTAAAATTCGATTCCAATTTCTTTTAGATGAAGGTGATTGTGATCCACCCGTATTACATCAGTTTCGTATTACATCAGAGCTTTGGTCCCAATCTCCTTCAAAATTTTGTCTTCTCTCCTCAAACCCTAGTCGTAGATCTGAAACCCTAGATTTAGAACAAATCTAAAATCAAAAAAATAATTTACTAGTAAAAAATTCCTTCAAAAATCCCCAAAAAATCTAGCTGCTTTATTGTACATATTCCTCCTCTGAAAAAATAAAGAAATTAAACCCATTGTTCTTTATCTCCATCTCATACCCCCCGTACATCTTCCTTCTAAAAAAAGAAAAGAAAAGAAATCCAACCCACTGTTCATCATCTTCATTCTCCATTTCTCACACTTGGAACACCCAAAACTCAACCCAAATTGTCACCGCGCCGCCTCGCACTCGTCGATTTCATCACCAAGCTCATCGCCAAACTCACGCAACCTTGCCCTCGTCGTCTTCGATCTACTATTGACTCTGACATCACCTCAGAGAGCAGCGCCGCCAGATCCGCATCCAAGATCTCGTCGTCGCCACTATCGGGTCATCGAAATCTCATCATAGTCGCCTGATCGTCATCACCACCTCGCCGACCCATCACTGATCTCGTCTTCGACTGCCACCGCCGTCAACCTCCGATCCACCAAACTCCTTCAAAATCCCACCACTTTACCTACTCCAACCTCAGATATAGTCTTCGACTACATCACCGCCGCTCCTCGCCGGACTTCCCCCCTCACCTCTGTCATCGTCGGTGAACACCCAACCACGACCGATGACATCCGACATCTCCATAACGAATCTGACTTTGACAACAGCAGTCTTCTCCTCTACTATCTCCTACTCCTCAGATCTCCTCCACCGCCCCCTTCATCGTCATCGCAAGCTCCGCCGCCGATTCTCAGCCGTCGCCGCTCGTGCTCCGCGCCGACACAAAAGATCCTGCAAGCCCTAGCTTCGAGCAGTGGAGAGGGCAATTGGGAGGTTTATATCTGTCCAGTGTGGGTTGTTGGAAACACGCAGTGTTTTAAATATCGGATATCGGCGATATACCGGTCGGCAAAATTATGTACCAGATATCGGGTGGTATCTCGCGATATGGTACTAAATACCGGTTGATATATCAATAGTAAATACATATAAGACATTATTAAAAGAAATAAGTTATTATCCAAACATCATATAAAAACACCATTGAAATACCATAATGAACATAGAATAAAATAAAACAATCTCTCAAGCAAAAAATAATAATTATTATCTAAATAAGTAACTATAAGGGCCGATATATCGGATATTTCATCTCGGACATCAGCCGATATATCGGCCACGTGGCGATATATCGGCCAATATCGGTTCAAAACAATATCCGATAAATTTTTGCACTTATCGTATCGTTTTGTATAAAATACCGATATCTCGGCCGATATACCGGTATATCGGCCGATATTTAAAACAATGGAAACACGACCCGAATCCAATTTAATTTGGATTGTTTGGTTTAAGTGGTCAAACCCGCTAAGACAAACCCATTTATAACCAGATCCGACCCATTTATAACCCACCAGAGCCAACTCAGCTGCTGACGTCAACGACTCACTTGCTGACATAAGTAGCTCACGAGCCAAACCCTAGCCGCCCCGCCATCGGCTTGAGCCGAGCCGAGACACGGCTCCAGTCCGAGCCGACCCAAGTCTCTGCTGACGTCAACGGTTCAATGTTGACGTTATCGGTTCAACGCTAACGTTAGCGGCTCTCTGAGTCAGTTAAGTACAGCAGCCTGCGCAATTTTGATTCAGAGTCCGTTTTAGGCCCGTTCGGAGTTCACTTCGAGCTCTGTTTGAAGAATGGAGATCGTGACTGAGCCTTGGAGCAACTGAAGAGATTTCATAGCACTTGAGTAACAGATCCGACCTCCATGAGCCAGTGTTTGGTGTCGATACTGTCCCTGCAGCAGAAAATCAGCGTTTTAGGCCACATATCAGCCTGACTTGCGTCCAATTCAAGCTACTGAGATTCTTGGGTAACCTCTGAACTTTGGGCACTGAATTTGTTTCATGGGGTTTTAACTTGTGGTAAATACAAATATATTGATGATGATGAAAAGGATGAAAAGGATATTGAAAGAGACATGTATGCAGCTCTCTCGTATTTTCGGAGTTCTAATGATCATGATGGGCATAAAAAATGAGAAAACCAACTTAAAGATTTATTCAGATATTTCTCCTTGATACCTAAGCATAAATGTCACTATATCCAAATGAAACTGGCCGGAGAAGCTTATTGGTGGTGGGAAGACAGTCAAATCAACTGTCGAGATTGGTTAGCCTTACAAGAACTTCGTACTCAGTATGCTCCACACCTCGAGAGCTCACAATTCAATGATCTGATCGTTAAATGTAAGGAGATCATTGCTGATATGGTGAAGATTCTAGAAAGTAAAACGGTAGAGATTGTTGAAGATTCAGAATCAGAGCCAAGAGTTGATGATAAGCCAGATCCAGGGTCAGAAGTTGTTGCTGAGCTGATACCACTGCAAGAAGAGATTTCCTCTGGGTCCACAGAAGTTGAAGAGCTCCCTAATGAGACCCTTGTAGATCTTCCAACAGACCCTACCTTAGATCTAGTATCACTTTTGGCAGCTATGTGGACTTTATTTTTCTTGAGATCGCCTGATGTGTACGACCCATTGCAGATCTTTTTACAGGATGCAGGTTTACAGAAGATTGGTGTCTTAGTATGTGAGTTCGTTTTCAGTAGAGTTGAGTTGCCTTACTATACTGCACGTATTTTCTTCAAGCTACCATCTACTGCAGTCAGTCCGTCATGAGAACCAGTTCCACCACCACCTTGGTCTCGATGTGATGCACTAGTGTTGCTACCACAGCCACCACCTTGGCCTAATTAAGATGCTTCGTGAGGGGAGTTCTCACTCAATAGGGTCGAGTTTTTCCCTCCCTAGGGAAAATGATGAGAACATCACACAAGTGCTAGTTGTCTTCTATTGCCTTAGTTTATTCTGAGTCAATTTGTTGCTTTTATTATGTTTTAGTACCACATCGGTTTTATTCGAGTAGTGTCTTTTTGTAAAACCATAAGCCTCAGTATCTTTTATTCAATAGACAATGATTAAATAAAACTTTTCTAGTTTATACTTCTTGATCTTTGAGTTCTTGAGATTGGGGTGTGAAGCCCGTGACGTAAGGGGTGTGAAGCCCGTGACGTAAGGGGTGCGACGCTCAAATCTATCTGGTTCTTATCTCCACTTATAAACCCTAATTTCTCTTTTCTATTTTCTTATTAAAATCCTAGTTTCTATTTTTTTAATTGAAGGTGATTGCGATCCACCTGTGCACATTAAAACCCCTTTTTACATTGTCGCATAACACTCCCATTACATGTTATATGTTCTGAAATTTCCTGTTAGTTTGTTAGCCATCACCCAGTTTATCAAACAAAATAATTGTAGTGTAACTTTTTACCCTTCTTATTGTGTCTTTCAGAACCTGATAACTGGGAGGAAGATTGGTTCAGGTCATGAGAGAGGAGGCATGTACTATTTGGATGACGGAATTTCCCTTACTGGCTTAGTATAAGTCAGCCTGATCATGTTTTCTGGCACTGGCATCTGGGTTATCCGTCATTGCAGAAGCTTCAGTTAGTTCCTGTTGAGTCTTCTGTCTCTACCTCAAGTTGTGAGTCTTGTGCTCATCGTGTCTCTTTTCCGAGTCGAGTCAATAACTGCAATAGTTCTACATTTGAGTTAGTTCATTCTGATGTCTGGGATCCTTGCCGTGTGCCTTCATTTAAAGATTTGAGGTATTTTTTATCTTTGTTGATGACTTCTCGCATGACTTGACTTTATTTATTAAAACAGGGTCTAAAGTTTCTGATGTCATCGAACTTTTCTTTAATAAATCAAAATTCAGCTTTCTACATCTATTCATGTGCTTCGTGGTGATAATGCCCTAGAATATGTGAAAGATGTGTCTATTTTCTATTCTAAGAATAGGATCATTCACCAAACCTCTTACTCTCACATGTCACAACAGAATAGGGTTACTGAACGAAAGCATAAACACATCTTAGATGTTACTAGAACCATGATGATACATATGCATGTTCCAAAATATTTATGGTCTGACATTGTGTTAAGTGCTTGCAATTATTAATAAAATACCTTCTTCTGTTCTTCATAGTAAAATTCTATTTTCTTGTCTTTATCCACACAAAAGTATTTTTTTGTTACTCCTCGTGTATTTGGATGTACCTGTTTTGTTCAGGACTTGTCTCCAGGGTTGGATAAATTGTCTCCTCATTCTATCGAATGTGTCTTTATTGGGTATTTCAGAACTTAGAAAGGATATCGATGCTACAGTCCTTCCAACAAGTATTTTGTGTCTGCTGATGTCACGTTCTTTGAATTCGTTTCATACTTCCCTCCACAAGGTTTAGTTACTCCATCGGATTCTATCCATCTTTCACAGTTTGTTCCATTATCTGCACCTGCTCTTCTTCCTAATGTCTCTTCGCCAGTGTCACTGACAGATCCTACAGAGCCACCTGCACCAAAGCCTCCTTGGAAAAAAATTCATACATGTCTGCACACATCGGCAAAAAGCTCCTACCGCTGAATCAGTTCTGGCCGACTCCTTCAGTGGAAGGTCCATCTTCTCAGCCATCAGCACCTCTATCTAATCTTGATGTCCTTATTGCCCTCCGTAAAGGTAAGTGGTTTTGTACTAATCATCATATTTCTTATTTTATTTTCTATGATCGTCTTAATCCCTCTTTTTGCCAGTTTGCCATTTCCTTGTCTTTTGTATCTATACCCAGAGGTCATATGAGGAGGTTATATTGATACCTGCTTGGAAGCAGACTATGAATGAGGAGATGAATGTTCTTGTTTCTCGAGAAATGTGGGAGTTGGTCTCTACACCCACTGCTGTTATAGGTTGTCGTCGAGTTTATACCTTGAAGTATTGCCTAGATGGCTCTATAAATCTATATAAAGCCAGATTTGTTGTTAAAGGCTACACAAACATATGGTATGGAATATTTGAGACCTCTCTCGTTGCTTGTCCGAACTCTATTTGAATTCTGTTCTCTATTGTTGTCAATATGGAGTGGCTCTTATTTCAACTGGTTGTCAAGAATGCCTTTCTCTATGGAAACTTAAAGGAGAAAGTTTATATAGAGCAACCTCCAGGGTCTGTTGCTCAGGGAGAAAATATTGTCTGCAGACTTAGGAAAGCAATCTATAGACTCAAACAGAGTCCAAGAGCATGGTTTAAGAAGTTCAGTATGGTTATCTCTGGTATTAGATTTTCTCAGTGTCATTCAGATTACTCAGTATTTGTTCGTCTACTAAATCTAGCACAGTGATTCTGGCAGTATATGTTGATGATATTTTGCTGACTAGAGTGACTCTGTGGTCATAGCTGAAACAAAGAAGTATCACAAGCGTTATTTTGTGACGAAGGATATGGAGAAGCCAAAACATTTCCTTGAAATTGAAGTCGCTTATCAAAAGCATGGGTTACTTCTGTCTCAGAGGAAGTATGCACTTTATCTTCTTGAGAAAACTGGCCTTTTGGGATGCAAACCTACTAGCACTCCAATGAAAGCCAATGTGCATTTATGGTGTGATAGTAGTCATCCTCTTGACGACCCTGGACAATATAAGATGTTGATTGAAAAGTTGATCTACTTGACAGTTACTAGGCCTATATAACCTTTACAGTTGGAGTACTTAGTAGGATTATGCATCAGCCTAAAGGTTTATTGGACAGCTATCCTGAGAATTCTTACCTATGTCAAAAGTTCCCATGAAAAAGGTTTACTATAGAAGAAGCATGAACATGTTCGCATCTTAGGTTGTTTCGACTCAGGCTATGCTAGTGATGAGATAGAAAGTCCACTACTGACTATTGCACGTTGGAGGAAATCTAGTGACATGGAGTAAGAAACAAGATATTGTTTCTATATCCAGTGCAGAGGCTGAGTATAGAGTCATGGCTCATACTGTTTGCGAGATGATGTGGCTAAAGAACTTGTTGTTAGAACTTGATTTTAGACAGCTTGGGCATATGCCTAAGTTTTGTGATAACCAGTCTGTTATCTATATCGGACAGAATCTTATCTTCCATGAGAAGACTGAACATATAGAGGTTGACTGTCATTTGATCATTGATCATGGACCAAAAGGTGGTTTCTCTCCCATCTACTCCATCATCAAAACAGTTGACGGATCTTCTCACTAAAGCAGCTTCATCAAAAGTATTTTTTGTCTTATTTAGCAAGCTGAGCATGACTGATATATATGCTCTAACTTGAGAGAGTGTGTTAGATTAGATAAGTGGTTGTTGGGTTTCTACTTGTTGACGCATATTCATCTATTATATTATATATCTTTGTTTTATCTCTGATGAAGGACAATCTTTGGAGGGTTAGTTGCTAACAGACAATAATTCTAAGGAGAAAATAACAGACAACCATACATCACTAGCTGTTAGGGGTTCGAAACGGGCCAGGCCGAGCCGCCAACCCGCACGGAACCAGCCCGGATTGGCCCAGCCCTAGCCCGGCCCAGGTCACCCGGGCCTAGACTCGGCCCCGACCCGCCCCCATCTATGGGGCGTGCCTGGGTGGGAAGCAGGTGGCCCACGGCCCGGTCGGGTCGGGCAGCACCCCTGCCCGTGCAGGGCCCGTGTCGCACCAGGGCCTCCCCCTTCCGCCCCCTTCCCCACCGGCACCGCCCCCTCCCCCTTCCGCCTCCTCCCGCCGCCGCTGTCGCCGCCTCTCGACGCCCCCCTCATATAAAATGTCAAAAAAATATGTGAGTGCTCCGGTTCGAACCGAGAACCTCTTCTGAGAAGAGCGTAATGATCAATTACACCACCTGCACATTTGAGAATATTGTGAATAGAAAATTCATTTTAACAAATCATTTTTTGACTTTAAAAAACCCAAATTTAAATAGATGGCCCGGCCCGGGTTGGGCCCGGCCCAGTCTCGGCGGGACAGTGGGCCGGGACTGAGTTCCCCAAAGGGGGACTGGGCCCAGACTGCCCGTTCTTCGGCGACGAGTACGGGCTTGGCCCGGCCCGTTCACACCCCTACTAGTTGTATTGTCAATGGTGACATCATTACATTCTAGTATCACCCTCGATGCTAAGGTTAACAGCTACCGATATGCTTGTTGGAAACTTCTGAACTGACAAATTGGAAAATTTTCTATTGCAAACAAGTTCTTGAATAACTTGTGAGCCATATAGTAGAGGATCTGCGTTTTAAAGGGTTTAGTAGAGTCAACTAGCTTGTACTTGAGTGCTGCACACAGCAAACTTTGGGGTCCAATTTCTGATCAAAATGTGGATGAGTCCTAATAACAGCAAAAGGGACAGAAACTAAATGGTGCATGGGAATATCTTCCAGAAGTAGAGGTAATCAATGGTACATGTGTTCTTATAACAGCAATGCATTTTCTTCGGGTATTTTATCTTGCTGTTCCCACAAAACTTGGTGTTTTATCACATCATCTTGAGTAGCTGCACCCTTCTCAAGTCTCTATTATTAGAAAGTTTTATTCTGTGTTCTCTCCTATATAAAAGAGGGCTGGAAAAGGATAGGCGGTAGGAAAAAGTTGTAAAAGATGCGGGTAGAAAAGAAGAAACTTGAGAATAGAAGCGATTGAGAAAGCTAGTTCGCGGCGGCGGGGGGGGGGGGGGGGGGGGGGGGGGGGGGGGGTTGGGGTTGGGGGAATAAAGCCAGTCAGCATACACAGAAAATAGTGACAATTAATAAAGCTCATCACTTCAAGATAGGTTGTGTGTGGAGATGGATCCACCTTCCATCTAGATATAATTCCCGCTATACAACAGTGAATGGCATGTATACTTCCAAATGAGTAAAGGTGTTTATATTGATGTGTATGCAAACATGAATATTAGTTCAAGATGTACATAATGAAACTACGGGTTCTGGGCCTGGCTACCATGTTTTGTTAAACGGATATAAAGAAACAAGATACAAAACACATACCAAGTAAGGTTTTTTGGTTCACATGTTCCATAAACAACATCATAATGCCCGTCTACTGAATCCACCAGTTCCAGTTCACCTGTCAAAGTATCCCACCTGCAAAAATCATTATTAGAAGGAAATTTAAGTGTAACAACTAAAATGTATGACATAATTTACTGAACGTACTCATGTCTCTTGCATGCATCCAGGCTTAGAACAACTTCAAAGACAGTATCCAAATTCGCATCAATGACACCAACAGCCTTAAGAAGGAAAGTTTTGCTACCCTGAGAAGAGGGAAAAAAGCTAAGAGAAGTTAAATTTGAGTTAGCAAATAGACACAGTTAAGCTGATATTAAATCTAATTATGCTTCACTACACCGCAAGTCTTTTTTTAAAAAACTTTTTTCATTTCATATAAATGTACAGATGGGAAATGTATTGATTTTAATTTGAATAGCACTGGGAGAGGATGCCAGCTAAAATTATAGTAGGGAACTTGCCTAGAAAAGATTTATGTCAGAACAATGATCATAGAACAAGAGCATAATTTTAACTGTTCAAGAAACTTGAACACTGAGCAAGTGCAAGAATCTAACATGCAGAATGCAAGTTCATACTATCAAATACTAGTACCTAAACAGATAAAATTAAAAGAAAAGTACAAAAAAAAAGTTCAGTTTGTAACGTTGATAATTTTTTTATCTAGAATCAGTTGCCACTTTTCTCTGAACATAATTATTTAGTTAAAATGTTTCCATTGCAAAAGAAAAAATGAAAAATAAAAGCTTATTTTGTGGTTAAAGTTTCTTAACAATACAAAGAGAATAAAAATTAGCTCCATCTGCTTCTAACTCATAATTCTTGATTCTAATAGCGGATTAGGGTTTGATTCCTCTATTATTAGGCTCAAATTGTTGTGGCTTCTTGTCGCTTTCTTGGCTTTGTCTCATAGAGGGGTCCTCACGGATAAGCGAGAGATAAGGGCAATCTAGTACTTTAGTAGTAGAAGGGTCATGTAGAAATAGATTTGGATCTCAAATTGAATATTACTCGGTGGAGGCTAGGGTTTCTTCTGGTTTCCTTCCCTCATCAAATCTTTGAAATATTCTGTTTTTTGCCTATTTTCTGTCATAAAGTGAGATCCAAGGAGGGTTTTCGTTTGGAGAGCAGAAATCATGTTCTTGATCTGAGATTCTTTCTTCTCCAGTGGTTTCTCAGCCCAAGCAAGGGCAACTTCAGATTTGAGAGGTATAGACAAGTGGAGTGCTCGATCTCAGCCTAGGGTTGATTTCTTGTTCAATTCTTATAGATCCACTAGGGTTAAGGATTTCTTACCTTCTTCTGCTACATCTACTAGGATTAAGGAGTTGGTGTTTGTTTTAGGTGTCAAAAGAGAGGATACAAGAAGATGACTATAGAAATGCTTTAAGATGCTTTATTGTGATGGATTAGGCCATAGTAAGCTCACACGAGATTGATGAAGCGGTTAAATGAGATATATGATAAAAGAGCTATTGGAGTAGAATCAAGGTTTTCAAACTTATTTTGGTTTGTGGGATTGCTGAGGTGATGATGGAGGACATTTGTTCTGTGGCTCTTGAAAGTAGTGTAAAGGTTGTTGGGGGTACAATTTTTGTTACTGAGTTGGATGCTGCTTTACATCATAGAGGTGTTGCTAACCCTTGGGTTTGGAATGTTCGTGAGCATCCTGGAGGTAATTTTCATATTAATGCTCTGGCTGATGAGAAACTGAAGATGTCGGTGGAGGAAAAGGATTTTGTTGCAGGTAATGGTTGGGTGAAGGTCTTCAGATGGGATTTTCCCCCATTTGCCATAATAGAGCAGACAGGATAAGGATGAAGATTAAGCTCTCTCCCCTTCCTCCATTCTGTTTGACTAATTTAAGCCCTTAATTTTCATATGAAAGGTATATGGAATTTGGCGGAGGTAGTAGAGAAGAAGAGGCTGGGAATGGCGTGATTCAATGTATTCATCTGTTTGATTGGCATATGGACATTAAGGCCCCTGACTTTTTGGAGTTTTTCCTAGGGGAAGTAGCGTATATTGTACTTGTGGATGTATTAACTGGAGGTGGAAGTGCTCTCGGTGATGATAGTTGAAGAAAGATGGATGATAGCTCTAGTTCTACTTCAGGTGGACGGTTTGCAGATTTGGTGTGTTTAGAGGAAATTTCATGAGGTGGGAACTATAAAGGTGGTATATTTGGTGGTGTGGTCGTAAAGGCTATGCAGATGAGTTGAATAGGGAGGAGATGCGCTGCCAAGAGAGGCAGAGGAGATGGTGAGAGAGGACCAAGGTACCAGGGCCTTAACATGTCAGAATTGACAGTAAGAATAATTCTTTGACTGAAAGTCTTAGTCCTTCCCTTTTGGCCAAAGTTGTTAAGTCTTATGTGGGAGGTTTGGCTAACTGGGGTAAGAAGCAGTAGATAGTTTTCTGAGATGGTGACTGTTTAGGTAAGGAGTACATGTCTGAGAAAGAAGTCAAGAAAGCTGAGAACGTAGGGGAGATTGAAGAGGGGAAGATTGTTATTAATAAGAATTCTGAGGCAAGGGAGGAATCTTCTTATGTTGTATCAGTGGATGATCCTGTAGGTTATAAGGAGAGGGAGTTGTCTCCCTCTGCTAAGGGGAAGGAATTAGCTATTATTCCTCTTAGGCATGGTGGTAGGATAGACTGTTGAAGGCTGGCGGGATAGACTCTGTTGAAGGCTGGTGGGAGAACTTAGTTAAGAAGTTTGCCACTGGTGCTTCATGAATCAAAGGAGTATTTTATGTTCCTGATAGTTATCATTTTCAAGCTTGGTGGGAAGAACACCTAACACTACGGAGATTGACGAGACCTTAGCTAATTGAGATGATTTGAGCAGTTTTGTGATAGATGAGGTTACCTCTGGTGAGAAGCAATCGGTGAATGAATCTGGTTGGATGGTTCCTCTGAATGGTGAGGGAATAGTGTTTGGTCAGTCCGATTGCTTTTTCATCAAGATGAAGGTAGCATGGGCAATGAACAAGATAAGGATAGTTTGGGAGATTATGGTGAGGATTCTTACACTGAGCCAGTAATGGTGGAACCACTAGCAATTATTCCCCCTTCTGTTTGCACAGGCCAAGGACTAGAGAAGGGTACGAAAATTGTGAGGTGTGCTTCAGTTAGGAGTTTGAGACAAGAAAGGAACTATAAGAGCTCTCAGATGCCTACGGGACAACTTGCTACTAGAAATGCACAGGTTCACAATCTAGAAGTGGAGACAGAACCTGTGGAGGACAAGCATGGAGATGAGGAAAGTATTGGTTCTGTTACATTACAGTATTGTTAATTCCTTCTAGTGAACTTCAAAGTATTAGTTCTAAGTGTGAGGTAGTTTGTTTGATTTTGAAAAGGATTTGGCCTTTCTTTAGGACTTAAAACAGACCAGGAGTAATTTTTCTGGTAATAAATGAAAATTGTTTCATGAAATTTTAGAGGCTTGGGATTAGGTAGCAAGAAGAGATGTGTGAAGTTGTTATTTGATTTAAATAAACGTGACATTATTATGTTGCAGGAAATAAAGTTAGATTTCTCTATTTCTAATAAAGTTAGTTATAGTTTCAAATATCAGTCGATTCTGACATATATTGACAATATCCTATTGGATTTTGATGTACCCGATATGATATTAACCCTATAATCGCCCGATATTGGGACCGATATTGCTGATATGGCCGATATTGTTGATATCAATGGCCGATATTACCAAAATTCATATTAAAAACCATTAGCTAATACTATTATCAATATCGAGATTTTAAACCATGGTTAGAATGTTCTTGGGTAACTATTTTGATGAGTGGAAAGTGTTGAATGTTGTTGACTCTAGTGGGGGTATATTGATTGGTTAGAATTCCTCTCATTTCTAGTTCCTAGAGAGTTTAGTTGGTGTTTTTCTCTCAATATTTGCACGCATGAGTTGGTTTTTAAGTGCAAATATGTCTTCACTAGAGTTTATGCTCTTGTTTATTATGAATTGAGTCGCATCTTGGAGAGAGTTTAATGGTTTGCCTAGATTTGCTAATGATTGATGGATTATTGGTTGTGATTTTTAATATTACTAGATTTGTTAGTGTTCGTAGGAGTAGTTCTCTAAGAGATGACTCTTATCATTTTAATGATACTATTAGTAGGTTATCTTTAGTGGATTACCCTATTGGGGATAGAAAGTTTACTTGGTCAAATAAAAGATTATTTACTAACATGGCCAAATTCGATAGATTCATAGTTTCTTCTCAATGGGATACAAAATTCGTTGTTCTTTTGTTAAGAGCTTAACTGGTGATGTCTCATGTCATTTGCCCATTCTTCTTTCTCCTGATTTTGATTTTAATAGAATTAAAAGTTTCATGTTTGAGTGATGTGACTGAAGGAGAATGGGTTCAAAGATTTGGTAGCTTCTTGGTAGTCCCGTCTTTTTGTCCATTATGATGCTATTTGTAATTTTGTCAACATTAAGGCTAAGAAGAGTGAGCTTTTGAAGCAAATAGATTCTATAGAAAGGACAGAGGAATGCAGAGATTTAAAGATGTTATAAAGAAATGTTATGAGTAATATTAAGGAGTTATCAGAATTTTTTTGGCTGAAAAGATTATGTGGCAAGCAAGATCTAGAATTAGATGGCTAAAAGAAAGAGATGGTTATACATCCTCTTTCCATATTGAAGCTAATTTCCATAGAAAAGCCAATTTTATCTCCTCTTTACTATTAATGATTGCTCAGTAGAGGATCCGGGCACCCTTGAACAAGCTATCTCTCAATATTATAGAAGTTTCATGGGTACTGTTAGTCATCAAAGATTCCAAGAGATTGGGTTGGTTTATTTCCATCTGATGATGCTATAGATCTTTCTTTCTTAGATGCTCATTTTTCTGTGTGTGAAGTTAAGACTGCAGCGTTGATCCTATTGGTGACAAGTCTCCAAGGCCTGATGGGTTCCCTAATTCCCTTTACCATCAATTTTGGGATATTATATAAGAGGATATTATGAGAATTATGTTTGATTTCTATAATGGTTAAGCAGACTTGGACTTATCAATTATGCTCATAATGTTCTTATTCTAAAACTGAATGGTGTTGATCTGGTTCATCAGTTTAAACCCTATAGTCTTCTTAATGTTTCTTATAAGATTCTTACTAAAGTTCTGGCTAATAGATTAAGGAGTGTTCTAGGGAATTTTGTTCACAAAGCTCAATCTGCTTTTATTAAGGACAGATTTATTCTTGATAGTGTAGCTTTGGTCGAAGGGATTATTGCTAGTCATGACTATAGTCACCATGAGGAGATTTTACATCAGCTAGATTTTGAAAAAGCTTATGATAAAGTTGATTGGAATTTCTTAACTAATATTCTTAGAGCTAGCGGATTCAGTGGAAATGGGTTGGTTGGATTTATTCTAGTCTCTATTCAGGCAAATCATCAATTTTGGTTAATAAGAAGGTAGAAAGTTTGTTTGGAGAAGAGGACACTGATCCCTTTTCACCTCTACTTTTGTTTTGGTAGTAGATAATTTTAGCAAGATGCTTAATAAAGGAAAAGAGCTTGGATGTGTGGGGTATTCTAACTTCAGCTTTATCCATCTGTAATTTGCACATGATAATCTTTTGTCCTCTTCTCCCAACTTTGAGAATATGTCTGATTCGAAGATTAATTTCCATAAATCCTTGGCTATGTTGGTTGGGGCAATGATGATAAGTAAAAAGTGATTGCTTCTCTGTTAATTGCAAGGTAGGCTCATTCCTGTCACTTATTTAGGATTGCCTCTTAGACATGGTTATTTCCTTAAAAAGCTTTGGTAACCTATGATTGATGAAATAGGGAAGAAGATTGTTGCTTGCAGAGGCTCTAACATTTCTAAGACAAGGAAGCTTGTTCTTACTAATGCAGTTATTTCTGCTTTACCTTCCTACCTTATGTCCTTTTTCTTTTTCAATGACTGGGTAATAAAAAGGATTGATAAATTGAGAACTTTTTTTCTGGGTTGGTTCTATTAAGTTACCTTATTATTATTAGGCTATTGGGTTGTTACCCATATACCCTCCTTATCTTCTATATATATTATCCTCCTCCTATGAATAAAAAGAGGCTTTCTTTTGAGGGTTTCTATTTCTCTACATGGTATCAGAGGAAAAAAAATCCTAACCCTAAAAATCCACCCCCTTCTTCTCTTACTTTCCTTAAAAAATCATCAATCCTCTTCCATCTCCCTCTCCTAAAGCCACCGACCTTCCCTCCTCTTAAAATCGCCGCCCCCCACCCTTCCTTCTCCAAGCCGCCGTTGCCGCCCCTCCTTCCCCTCTCCATCTGATCAAGCCACGTTCCTGTAGATCAAGCCGCCCCCTTCTCTACTATGTATGCGGCCTGTGAAGCCCTCCAGCAAAAAAAGAAGCCCTACAAGATTTCTCTTGTGAAATCTGATCTATTTATTACTCCAAAAATCAGATTTTTTACATCTGATCTGACTATTTAGATGCTCTACAACACTTCTCTGGAGAGATCTGATCTGTTCACTGCTCAAACATCAGATTTTTACATCTGATCTGGTTATTTCTGGCTAAAAAAATTGTGTCTTTTGCTGCTGAACTGGTTGTATATGCTACTATCTAGTAACTAAGTTACATGTTTCTCTTCCTGACTGATTTCTGGTGATCTATCTAACTAGTTACTATGACTGAGACTACAAATCCCTCTTCACTATGATCTCCTCTCTATGATTGAAAATTCTGTCCCCAAGATGATGTTGGGGATTACGGTGAAGTCAAATGGCTCAAACTACTTGCTATGGGCACAGGCATTCCGCATATTTATTGGCACTCAGAATAAATTGGCTCATCTTTTTCAGGCTCCACCTGCTATTACAGATCTCACGTATGTGACCTGACTTACTGGAGATTATTCTGTGATAACATGGCTCCTCAACAGTCTGAAGGAGAAAATTAATGGTAGTGTCATGTTCCTGACCACTGCTAAGAAGATGTGGGATACACTGAGGGTGATGTATGGCAATGAGAAGAAACCCTCGAGGGTGTTTGAGATCTATGAGCATGTTTGAGCTCAAGCAGGGAGACAGATCTGTGCCTGAGTTCTATGGAGAACTCAAAGTTTGACTGATGAGTTGGAAATGCATCAGCCTGTTGTTACTGATGCGGCGACACTGAGGGGATATTGTCAGGATCTAGCGGTATCGAAGTTTCTATCTGGCTTGAGTCATACACTACGATCCCAGGTGTGGGTCAGATACTGGGAGGAGACAGTATTCCCACGTTGACTGCTACCTTCTCGAGAGTTATGCGAGTCTCTACTGGATCTAACGTTTCCTGTACCATCAATTGAGCAGTATGTCATGATTTCTAGGCGTGGCAGAGGTCGTAGCCGTGATTTTGGAGGACGAGGATGTGGATCCGTACGTGGACGTTGATCTTATGGAGGCAGACAGAGTGCCTCTGAGAAAGGCCCCCAATGTAAGCATTATGGACATGGTAATCACATCTCCGAAAAGTGTTAGGAGAAATTTGGTCGACTGAGTGGGCACAAATGTCTGAGTCTGATTCTCCTGCCAGTGTAGTACTTTCAGGTCTCCTCGTCTACTCATTTGGGCTCTTCCCCAGTTGTATTGTCACAAGAGGAGTATGATGAACTCTGACAGCTAGAGTTCTCTCATAACAATCTTTCAATGACTCATGCATCGGCTTCAAATATGATGTCTATATTGCCTCTCTCAAAAATCCTGGATATTAGACCCAGGAGCCTCATCCCATATGACAGGTATTAAACAAAAGTTTGTTTCCTTAAATCTATCAAATGCCCACCCCTCTGTTAAAATTGTTGATGGTACTCAGTCACCTATATTAGGTAATGGGGTAGTTCATGCTACTTCATCCTTGACCCTTACCTGATGTCTTATATGTTCCATTTTTCAGTTTACTAAATATAATAATTGCAAAATAACTTTTTTTCCTTCTCATTGTGTGTTCAGGACCTGTCGACTGGGAAGAGGATTGGTTTGGGGCATGAGCGAGAAAGCATATACTATTTGGACAATCAAGTGACCTCTACTGGCTTGGTTGCAGGTCAGCCTGATCCAGTTTTACTTTGGCACTGGCGCTTGAATCATCCTTTTGTGCAAAAGTTTCGATCTATTATTCCTGTTAAATCATCTATTTCTTCTTTAGGTTGTGAGTCTTATGAGTTAGGTAAGCATCATCGTGCTACCTTTCAAAGTTGAGTTAATAATCATAGTAGTTATGCTTTTGAGTTGATCCATTCTGATATTTGGGTCTTAGTCCGTGCCCTTTATTAAGGGTTTTAGATATTTTTTACTCTTTGTTGATGACTTCTCTCGCATGACTTGATTATATCTCCTAAATGAGAGGTCAGAATTTTTCAGTGTTATTGAACTTTCTTTAATGAAATAAAAAATTAATTTTCTACTTCAATTTGTGTGCTCCATACTGACAATGTTTTGGAGTATGTTAAAAAAGATGCATATATTTTTTTCTTCTAAAAATGAGATTATTCATCAGACCTCTTGTTCTCATACATCAAACAAAATGAAGTTGTTGAACGCAAATATAGACATATTCTAGATATCCCTAGAACCATGATGATCATATGAGTTTCTGAAATATTTATGATCTGATGTTGTGTTGAGTGCTTGTCCTCTGATTAATAGGATGCCCTCTTCTATTCATGATGATAATATATCTCTATTTTCTTGTCTCTATCCTAACAAAACACCATTTTCCATAACTACTCATGTTTTTAGATGCACTTGTTTTATTCAGGACTTGTCTCCTGGGTTAGATAAGTTATCTCCTAGATATATAAAGTGTGTCTTTATTGGATATCTAGAACACAAAAAGGATAGCGGTGTTATAATCCCTCCACTAGGAAGTATTTGGTGTCTGCTGATGTTACGTTCTTTGAGTCTCTCCACAGGTTCCTGTCACTATCTCTGAGATTGTTCCTCCTTCACTATTATGCCTTTACCTATACCTGCTTCCACAGTTTCTTCGCCAGTATCGCCAGTAGAAACTCTGGATCCACCTGCATCAAAACAAGTTCGAGATTTTAGGTACATCTACACTTATTGCCCAAAAGTTTCTGCCTCCGAACCAGTTCCAGCAAACCCCTCTTCAGTTAACAGTCCCCCTCCTCCACCATCAGCATCTTTCTCTGATCTTGATATTCTCATTGCTATTCGAAAAGATAAACAATCTTACACTGATCATCCTATTTCGATTTTTATGATCACCTTAACCCCACTTTTCATCAGTTTGCTCTATCTTTGTCTTCTGAGTTTATACCCAGGTCTTATACAAAGGATTTATTGGTACCGACCTGGAAGCAGGTTATAGATAAGGAGATAGAAGCTCTAATTCTAGAGGAACTTGTGAGTTGGTGTCGGCACCAACAGATGTGGTTGTTGTTGGCTGTCGTGGGTCTTTACTTTAAAATACCGCCCAGATGGATCTGTGGATAGATATAAGGCCAGACTCGTGGCTAAAGGTTATACTCAGACATATAACATTGACTATTTTGAGGCATTCTCGCCAGTTGTCTGGATGAACTCTACCAGGATTTTGTTCTCTATCGATGTTAACTTGTCATGGTCATTGTTCCAACTGAATGTAAAGAACGCCTTCTTATATTAGGATATTCAATGGAAAGTTTATATAGAGCAACCTCCAGGCTATGTTGCTCATAGGGAGACAAAGGTCTGTCATCTCAAGAAGGCCATATATGGACTCAAGCAGAGTCCAAGGGCGTGGTTTGAGAAGTTCAGTCTTACCATTTCTGGTATTGCTTTTGCCGGTGTCATTCAGATCACTCTATCTTCGTTCGGCACACAAAGTCTGGCATCGTAATTCTGGTTGTTTGTGTTGATGACATTTTACTAACTGGTAGTGATTCAGCTGGGTTATTGGAAACTAAAAAGTATCTTAAGCGTCATTTTGTGACCAAGGACATGGGACATCCAAAATACTTTCTGAGAATTGAAGTTGCACATCAAAAACAAAGTGCACTTCTTTCCCAGCGAAAGTATGCTCTGGATCTTTTTGAAGAAGCAGGACTTTTAGGATGCAAGCCTGCTAATACTCCAATGGAAGCCAATATAGATTTATGGTTCAATGACAGTCATACACTAGATGATCCAGGATGATATAGAAGATTGATTGAAAAGTTGATATATCTTACGGTTACTATGCCAGATATAACCTTTGATGTAGGGGTACTGAGTAGATTCATGCATCAGCCTAAAGAGACTCATTGGTTAGTCGTGATAAGGGTTCTGGCGTACATCAAGAATTGTCCAGGAAAAAGGGTGGTGTACAGGAAACATGGGCATGTACACATTTATGGATACTCCGATTCAAGATATGAGAATATGCTGGTGACCGAGAAGATAGAAATCTACTACTAGGTATTACACCTTTTTTAGAGGAATCTGGTGACTTGGAGGAGCAAAAGGCAAGATGTTGTGTCTCGCTCGAATGCAGAAGCTAAGTATATAGTACTTAAAGCTATGGCTCATACAACATGCGAGATGGTGTGGTTAAAAAAAAATCTACTAATGGAACTTGGTTTCAGACAATCTAGACTCATGCATATGCATTATGATAATCAGACTGTCATCTACATTGATCAGAATTCTGTATTTCATGAAAGGACAAAATACATTGAGATTGATTGTTATTTTGTCCGAGATACTTGGACGAGGAAGGCGGTAACGTTCTAGTCAAACCTTCTTCAAAGCAGTTAGATGATCTCCCTACCAAAGCTACCTCATCTTGGGTGTTTTCTAATATATGTAACAAGCTGGGCATGTTAGATGTCTCTACTCCAGCTTGAGGGGGAGTGTTAAGTTGAGTTATTATTATTAGGTTATTGGGTTGTTACCCATGTACCCTCCTATATATATATATATATATATATATCCTCCTATGAATAAAATGAGGCTTTCTTTTGATTCTATTTCTTTACAGGTTCTACTTTTGTTAGCAGTGTGAAGTGCTCAAGAAGATGGGAGAATGTGTATAAGTCCAAGGACCAGGGAGGCCTTCAGATAAGAATATTAGGTATAATAATATTGCTCTTCTTGGTAAGTAATTGTGGAAGGCTTTAAATGACTTTGAACATGTTGATTAAGCTTCGTTAGGTTTTTTTTAGAGAGGTTAGAAAATTTTGATGGAAAGCTTATAATGGGAGCTTCTGCTTTCGGAGGGAGTTTGGAAGTGTGGTGAAAGCTTCAAATATCAACAACAACTAAGCCATTTATCCTAGGTATTGGGGTAGACTACATGAACCAAAAGAAAATTACGCCGGATCGGGCACATGGATCAGCTTTCTCCACTCATTCCTATCAAGTAATATGCATTCATTAAGGCCTTTAGCCTCTATATCTTATCATTATCACCTCCAATATGTTTTCTATAGCCAAAGACAAAGATGATTCAGTTTTTTCTCAATATAGTATGGTGGAAGTGGTCAAAGATTGGAATATTCAATTATCAGTGCTATTGAGATGTCCTTAGTTTCCAATTTTGTTGATTTAATTTGCTTTCTCAACTCCAGTGGACTGCGAAGGATGTTGCCATTTGGAGATGGAATACTTGTTGGGGTCGTGTCTCGTCTCTAGTTTATGCATCCATGTTGGTTTTATGCCAGGTCAATTTTGTGATACTTGCAGTCGAGTTAGACTGCGAAAGTTCATGTTGGACTTGGGTCATTGACCTGATCATTTAGTGGTGTGAGCTACCATTAGGTGATGAATAGTGTTAGGGTTTGTTAACAAACACTATATAAGGACCTCTTGAGATGTAAGAGGTGGCTTGCATGGCTTGTAAGCTTCTCATTGTGTGAGAATGAGAAAGATGTGAGAGAGTACTATGACAGAGAAAGGGAGTGGTTAGAGAGATGAGAGTTCTCCCTTGTAATTCTTGTAATTTATCTCTTATAGTGAATCTATCTTGCACCAGTACCCCGTGAAGTACGCTGGAGACGGTCGGCCAAATTCCGACCACATAAGCTCGTGGTCTTCATCTTGTGTGTTTTTCTCATCCTGTGTGCTCAGTGTGATCTCGTGATTTGCCGAGATAAGAATCGGGGAGGATCCATTCCCAACAACACTAATGGTGTTTTTTCAATCAATTATGTCTATAAATTCTTGAATATTGTTGGTCTTTGTGTAGCTTGGAGCAAGGTTATTTGGCAAAATATTGCCCCTTTAAAAGTAAAGAGTTAGTTTGGTTGGTAAAGAATAAGTTGTTGACTGTGATAATTTAGGTATGAGAAATATTAGAGTTACAAATATTTATGTGTTTTGCAATAATCACAAGGAAACTGTTTTACATTGCTTTATTCACTATCCAACTCTTAGGTTGATTTGGGACCTTTGTCTGTCAAATTTAAATGTTAAACTTGGATCGCTTAGATTTTGGTGGATTCGGGTGGAGAAAGCAAGAGGTGAATAGAAACACAAATTTCTTTGGATATGCTTATGATGGCTGCTAGGGCACGTTTGTTTTAAGGAAAAGGGAAAAAAGTGCAAGTAGGAAAACCCTTTTCCCACTTCCACCATTTGTTTCAACGGTAAAAGTGCAAGTAGGATTTGCATCCCCCTTGCACCTTTTCCCGATCTCATTTTCCACTTTTACATCCTCATTTTCCCACTTGCAGGGTGCTACAGTTACTTTTTAAATATTTGATATAAAAATGTTAATATTTAATATTGTGATTAATATTTTTTTAATTTAATTTAATTTTAAATGTTTTTAAATATTTTAATATTTAATTTTTATTAATAATTTAATTTTTATTTTTTAATACTTTTAAATATTAATAATTTAATAATAAAAATATTAATATTGGTATGAGGTCTTCAATATTTTAATAATTTAATTTTTCTTATTAATAATTTATTTTTTTTATTGTTAGTTTAACATTTTAATATTATATTATTTTTATTATTAGTTTAATATTTATTACTATTTAATATTTAATTGACAAATTTATTATACATTATAATTTTTAATAGCAAATTTAATTTAATAATATTGGTATTATTTAAATCACCAAACAATTTTGTGATCAACTTTTCCAATTACGCTTCCACATTACTAATCAAACACCGTAAAACACAATGTACTTTCTCACTTACACTTTCATATTACAACCAAACATCGTAAAAAATACTTGCACAAATCTCAATTTCCCACTTACACTTCCACATTTCCGATTCTCATTTCTCACTGGCATCTTTTCCTCCCACTTGCAGCAAACCAAACGGACCCTATATGGTTATTTGGAATGAGTGCAATAATAGGATTTTTAATCATAAAGCCAACTCTGTTCTTTCTTTACTTAATTCTATATTGTTTTTTGTTAATTTTTGGGCAGGTAATTTGGTTGTTCATGTCAAGAGAAAAACAGCTGTATCTATACTTCTCATGCTCGAAAAGGAATAAGGAGCCCTACTGATGATGTTGATGCTGTCTTGAGTAACCATACAGCTGCTCATTCGATGGAAATTGTTCCCGCTCCTTTGGGGAGTGCTGAAGATTCTAGTGGATAAATTTGGTTTAAGGAAGTCGCAGGTGATGAAGATCCTTCTATATATTGGCTATTTGGATATGGTGTTTGTAATGGGATGATTTTTGTTGCTGGGAATGTCAGTAGGAGGTTATTAGCCTGGCAGTGATAAGACTTGGTTGGTGTTGTTTGCTTGGGAGACTTTCTTGGCTGGACCTAGCTTTTGTTCTTTAATAACTTCATTAATATAAATTATAGTTGAAGTCTTAGCTCCATCTTATTTCTCTCTCAAAAAAAAAAAAGGAGAAGATTGATAATTTTTCATGATGGCCAAAATAAAATGAAAGACCATGTAACATGCCAATTTAAACCACCAAACACTCATTTCAAGAACATATCAAATTTTTAAAAAAAAAGTTTAAGAGAAGTATAGACGATTAATAGTATTTATGACAGTGCAACAGTTGTTGTGGAGGTTTTTTCCGGGTTGTCCAATACTTACGTTTTCCAACTATTCTTAAAAGTCTCATGGCAATCCTATCCTAGAAATACACTGACTAGCCAATGATTTGGACCCAGTCCACAGCTTAGTGTTGGATTGCAAGCTGGTTGTAATGACAAAACATATATGGGTTATACATTAATTGAATGGTTTTTTCTGGTTAAGGCTAAAATGTATGACTTCATCATATAATATTACCAATTTTCTTCAGGCCAAAACTCTAGAAACCCAGCTCAAGCTAAATCTGTCCCTTCCCCCTCTCTTCCCAACCATTTGATATGACCTATTATGCTTAGACGAGCAACAAACAAGAAAACATAAAATATAATCTCCCTCGTCCCTCCATTCCAATCCATTTGATATGGTCATATGGATACACTAGTGACAACCTCGTCTATTAGGCTTATTCGTATTCTCCATTATTCTTAGGCACATCATGTTGCATCCAGGAAGAGGATGCACACATGGCCGAGAGTGTGATGTCAAACATCACAACCTTTTGGTTTTGGGTCTTCACCTTCTAGGACCATGTTCTCTCACTTGCTTTGGCCTTATTCTGATTGTTATTGGGACATCCAACAACCCACCTTTGTAAATGGTTTTGTATTTTTTTTTTTTTTTTTGTCGATTGGTATTTTTTAGCTTTTTACTGCTTCTCACCTACACCAGTTGAGCTAGGGGGTTAATTCTGTTATATATTTAACTTTATTTCAATATATTCTCGTTAATGGAACTAGTGGACAGTTCTGCACCTTTTATGCACAAAAAATGTTTAAACCACGAATTATTTTCACAAAATCAACGTTAAAAAAGTTTATAAATCGATTTATTTATAGCCACTTGATGCATGTTTAAACATGTTGAAACAAGATATTTTATTTCTAGGTTGTTTACGTATAGCAGATCTTGTCCAATGATAAAGGATTTTTTTATTTGGACTATCATTCATGAATTTGGTGTGAGAGTACTCACCCACCATGTAGTTTTGAAAGTAAGCCATCTCTCTCTCTCTCTCTCTCTCTCTCTCTCTCTCTCTCTCTCTCTCTCTCTCTCTCTCTCTCGTGTATGTTCTTACATCCATGCTTGTGCACAGAACTCTCCTTGTGGAAGGATTTGGGTCCAAATCTTTTCCATCCAATTTCACTTTGTTAATGTTGATACATCATGAAGAAATGCTCCCCCCTTCCTCAAACACATACATTGAATAGTAATAATGTAAGATGAACATAACATGACATTTAATTTAACATGAGACATAAGAGGGAAAAGGTAGCAAGGCTTACCTACTTTTTCCCCAGGGCTTGACTAGTATGGTAGGCCTCACTACCTTTCCCCTCTCATCTCTCATGTAAAATCTCACCTTTGACCGTCCATTGTATCAAATTGTGCTACTTTAGTTTCAGAAGCATCCAAGATGAGAATCCTATATTCAAATTGCAAGAACGACTGTCCAAATTGAAAACACAAACCATATGTATGGTGTATTTTGAGCAAAGTAGCGACAAAAGAGAGATTGTTTTTTCATTATGTTTAAGCGATACATTATGGCCACACGATCAAAAACATTATGAAATGATCAATTTATAGCAATTTGATGAACGGATTAAACATGTTGAAAAGATATGATGTTGTTGCTGCTTAGTTTAGGTACCACATCAACAGTTTGGGATTTCAATTATATACAAGGGTTTTTTAGATATATATGCCCCCTCAAACCTTTCCCATTTAGAAAAGTACCCCACATATTATTGATATTGCCTATTTACTCTCCAAATCTTTTGGGTCTTTAAAGTATAACCCCCTATGTCACTCTTTCAGAAAAAAAGAGAATATTCCTTGATTATCTATTAAGCTGTCTGTTTTAACAGGTGAAAAAAAACTAAATTACCCTTATACAAATGATTAAACCCCTCTTTCCCCGCTGATCTCCTTTCCCTTCCTCTTTCTCTTCCTCTTTCACCTCTCTCTCAAATCAAACTATCAGTAAAAGAACATCACAGAAAAAATAATCACTCTAAAAGGTCAGATTTATTCTTCCATTTCTTCTCTCAAAATCAAAATCAAAATCAAATTAAAAAAACTAACTCTCAAAACAACTTCTCAAAAATCAAACACATTCCTATTTCATTTGAGAGAATTTTTGAAGAGATTTTTGGTTTAAGAGGCATTGAGAGAGAGCAGAAAAAAAACTAAAAAGAAGAAAAGAAAGGAGAAGGGACAAGAATCTTATGTTTGGGAGAATTTGGGTTAGATCAAAACGAAGGGTATCAGAAAATGAAGGAAGAAGAGGAGTGAAGAAGAAGAAGAAAGAAGAAAGGTATAATGGGTAATATAGCCTTATCTCATCCATAATCTAAGTGGAGTAAACTTTTAAGCCTGGGAACATTTGATGGTAAATTGGAAATATGAATAATTTGGAAGGTATTTTTTAAAAAGCAAAGATTTAGAGGGTGAAGGGGTGGGTGGGTGTTGGGGGGGGGGGGGGGGGGGTCTCTCTCTACGAAACCCTTTGAATTAAAGCTTCAAACATCCAGAATAGTTTTGAAAGTAACCTCTATATCCCTCTCCATATTACACACACACACACACACACACACACACACACACACACACACACACACACACACACACACAGTTTTAAATGTTCCTGAGATATCACGACATATCCCTTTCAGCCTTCAACACCACGACACGGAGGTAAATATATCTTTATCTTTTTTCAGTACATGTCTCAACATGTATGGTTTAATCAGACAATACCCATATTTTGCTCGTCATACACCCAATAATGTATCATGTATGTACATACTTCCTTTAGATGTTAAACTAAAACAGGCACCCTTCAAATACCTATATGTACTAGAAAATTAACTGACTCACCAATCACCTAATTTGACATCACAATACGGTTACTATAACAAGCATGACCCAAATTACTCATACCCTTTCTTCACAGATAGTTATCATTTTAATGAATTTAAAAATTGTAATTTTAACAATTCAACCACTAGGATTCAGCCATTCACTAAAAATCAAGGTTATCGGTTGCTAACCTAGTGTGCAGAGACTGAAATCTTCAACATAAATCACACTAAAGGGAAACAGTTAATTAACATTAACAACCCTCACTCCTCCCGAACAAACCACTGCCACCAAGAAAAAAAGAGAAAATAAACAGTGCCTGTAAACCTCAGCAACTTGAAGAACCCACGACTCAGATGCCATGAAGCAATGGCATATTTCCCCTAAAAACCAAATTACCACGGTTTCAAACATCTATATAAAAAGAATGTTACATCCTTATGATTGCTAATGTGATCAACTGACCAGAAGTATCCTGTTTCTTCAGTTGTAATGTCACAAAAAACTAGTACCACTTTTTAAATTAAAATAATTGGTACCGCTTTTTAAATTAAAATAATTGGTTTTTAGAAAAAATATCCATTATATTTTACCCTAATTGCAGGCTTTGATCTATGGATGTCACCAGTGCAATGCATCGAACTTACAATTTTGATAAATAGATATAAATGATTGTGCAGAATTATGTTTGAAAGTATAAAAAGACGCATTGGTTTAGCTCCTAGAAATTAAAATTCCATCATGTAAAATGAAGTCCTTTATCAAAGTTAGGTTTCAAGTGAAATGCACTGTCCGTATTCAACAGAGAAGGTAAAAGAAACACCTTAGAATTGGCCACATCTTCAAAAATTCTAGTACCTACAGGCAAGAAAAGGCAAAATTAGAAAAAAGGGATGTGACCACAAAACAGTAAAATTTAATATTTCAGAAATAAAAAAATTACACAGTGAGGGCTGAAATTCTTCGTTTGTTTTAAACTATCGAGCATATTTAGTTTAAAAACAAACCAAAAAGCAATTCGATTATTTCCCATCATAGGTATACATATTTTAGCATGTTCATGACATGTAGGACCAAATTGCAAAAAATAATAACTATCTGTATATCTACAATCAATCCACCCATGTCAGTCATGCCTAAACTTTACGTCATAACTAGATGTGACTTTTGACATCAATCACTTGCGTGTCCAATATCAAAACTGATTCAATTGTCATACTCTTATCTAAAGTTTTTGTTAGTAAAACATGTGAATAAGGTGGTAGTTATCAATTTGTAACAGCTATCAGCAGAATATGGGATTTTGTAAGTTAAAAAAAACCAACAAAGTTCCAAATTGAGCAAGGTCTAGTGCACCAACCTCAAGAAACAAAGAATTCAATGAAGCATCAATTTTGGACACACACACACACACACACACACACACACACACACACACACAGAGAGAGAGAGAGAGAGAGAGAGAGAGAGAGAGAGAGAGAGAGAGCTTGAATAATTTAGAAGTCCACCTTGTATTTTTTATTTTTCATTTTAATAAAGATAAGCCAAAACCTTCAAATTTCACATGATATACAGCACTAGCAAAAAAAAAAAATATATGTTTTATTAAACCTCTGGCAGAAATATGTTTTTTGGCCTTGAGATACATTGAACCAACCAACAGACAATTTCTCTCCCTTGAAACCTTCCAGTATCAAGAGATATAGCGCTAGAACGACACACACACACACACACACACACACACACACACACACACACACACACACACACGAGAGGTATAAGCTGCAGCACAAAAGCTTACATGTTCTGGAGTTGACATGGCAGCTTTTTGTGGTTGTCCCAAGTTTGCTTTTGTAAAGTTCCTTGTCCCAAGTTTGCTTTTGTAAAGTTTCTTAAAAAAACTGCTTTACAAAAAAACCTGCTGCAGCGGCAGCTGTTGAAAAACCCCTGCTTTATAGGCACTGTGTCTTTCTCACCCCCCCCCCCCCCCTCAACAGTAGCAATCAGAAATTGATCAGTACTCATAAAGAAACAAGAAAACCCAACCCTGATCACTCCCCCCCCCCCCCAAAACGCCTTCTCCATCTCCCCACGATCCCACCCACTATCCATCTCTCCCCCCGGACTCTCTCGCCTGCGTCTGCGCCCTCCCTCTTCCTCTGAGATCTCAGCAAGATCTCTCTCGACAATCCCACGGAACACCTTGATCCCTCTCCCCGACCAGACCTGGTTTCGATGGAGTTCCCTCTCCCTCTTGCACTTCTCGGCAGCAAGACAACCCAATCAAACCTCTTGACGAACGGCGGTGAATCCTCCGCTTGTGCTTCAACCTCAACTCAACAGAACCTAAGGTTCATACAGGATACCTTAATATATTGAATTAGATGGAAATCCCAATTTAATACTTCTTTTATTGCAAAATTTGAGCTTATTTTTTATTTAGAGAAATGTCCGCACCTTTACATCATCAAACTTTTGGAGCTTGATATACTACAACAACTCCTGTAGTTTTGTTGAATTATTATTTTATCTTTAAGATTTTAAACTTGAAATGGTATTGGTTTCATGTTATAGAAAGAAACTTCACAATGGTTAATTTACTTTTATTGATAAAACTTAATCATACAATTTAACCACACAAAAAATAAAACTGTCACGTCTTCAAAAAAATTTACTTTAATTGTCCTTTTTTTTACTCAAGTTGCCCGTTACATGTATTTCATGATTAAAGAGAGATTGTTTTCCATATAAATATTCATGTGCAAAAAGATAATGAAAAGAAATCCTTGCGCTTTAGGTATATTCCAAACTTGAATAGTTTAGTATACTTCATGTGAATTGAATTTTTTTTTTTTTTTTTTGGATGAAATGGGAATTGTCTTTTTTCAGAATAGATGCCATACTCTCTATTAGCTCTCCATGTAGAGATAGTTCTAAGAGTGTAGATTGTGTTAAGCTTAACTCAGAAATTGGAGACAATTGCTCAAGCCTTGGAAGTGACACTCAAGCCAGAAAAACTTCAAAACAGTATGTTGGAATGAAGTTTAATAGCCATCTTGAAGGATATAATTTCTACAATGCTTAGGCATTTCACATGGGATTTGGAGTTAAGAACAAAATTAAACCAATTATTCTTAGAAGGATGGAAAGACGTCTTGAAGAAGAAACATGTTTGCAGCAAGCAAGGTTACAAGGAGGAAACCGAAAATATAGAGGCAGGAAAGAGGCCAAACGAAGGCGAGAAGCAAGAGTTGGATGCATGGCTATAATGAAAACCAAAAGGCTAGAGGAGCATACATGGGTGGTGACGCTTTTGTTGAAGGCACACGAATCATGTGCTTATTAGTCTAGACAAAGTAAAGACAATCAATCACAGGACAAAGAGGTGCAGAAAGCTCATTGAAAGCTTAAATGTAGAAGGTATTGCAAATTTGATAATTTCTCAGGTCATTAATGTGACAGGAGGAGGAGATGAGGTAGCTACACTGCAACAGTGCCATGACCACATCAGAACCCGTAGGGAAAACAATATCGGCCACAAATGCATTTCCATCATTTGACATTTTAAGAGTATGGCATTGTGGACCTGGAATTTACTTCGCAACAAAAGTAGACAGTATTGGACAAATGAGGAGTGTTTTCTGGTCACATGGAAGATCAAGATCCGCTTATTTAGTGACAATGTTGTCTTTAATATGACCTATAGAAGCAATAAGTTATGCCTTTTGTTTACACCCTTTACCGGTGTAAATCATCATGGCCAATTCACATTAGGCATTGTTAGCCGATAATCAATAAGACACCTGTGTGTGATTGTTTCACAAATGGCTAAAGTGTGTGCATGGGATAGAACCAGGGGCTATCATCACAAATCAAGACCAAGCGATGTACAATACCATCCATTTAATATTTCCAAAAACCCGACATCGCTATTGCTTTGGCATTTGCAAAAGCATGTTGCTAACCATTTGCTTAGCTTAGGTTCTCTTCACAGAGAGGAATTTCAGAAATATTATGATGTGGTCTAGCAGTAGTACCATAGAGCAATGTATTACGCATTGGATGGAGATAAAGGATAAGTTTGGATAGATGAAGAGGAGGGTTGGCTACAAAAAAAGTACACGCATTGTGATCATTGCATGCCTTGTTATTTTAAGGACACATTCTTTGCCGAGATGAGATCAAGTCATAGGAGGGAAAACATTAATACCTTTTTTGATAGTTTTATGCACTTATAAACTCAAAGGAATTTGTGACTCGATATGAAAAAGTGATGGCAAACAAGCGCACGTGAAGATTTCGTTACTCTTATTACAATGTCTATCATGCACCTTTCTCATTTGTTTGAAATACAATAGGGGCTAATTATACTCGCAATATGTTTAATATGTTTCAAAATGAGTTGAAGAGGTGGAAATCTTTTCATGGGGTGCAAAGGGATGGAAAGAATGCCCTATATGTGGTCGGTAAGTCCTCGAAGATAAAAAGCATGTAAAGTTTAGGTGTCTATGAAGACAGAGTTGAAATTTAGTTTCAATTGTGCTTTGGTTGAGAATAATGGCATTTTATGCAAGCATATCCTAGCCATCATGTTGATATATCAATTTGAGAGTCTTCCAAGTCCTTATATGCAACATCATTGGACTATACACACTCGGCCATTGTAACATTGGAGTTGGTAATGTTATCGCAAAAAGAAGCAATGTAAGCAATGAAGAACATGTCAATTTGCTGAACTCTTGGGCCCTGAAAGCAAGTTCAATAACGAATTTGATGTCATTTAAATCAAGTGATCTATTGCAAGAACTAGACACCACGTTAACAACCACATAGGAAAAGCCGAAAAAGTAGTTGGATGTAGTGTTGAGAAAGAATCCCATATTATTGAATATATTCCACAAATTATAATCTTTGATCCCAATAGACCTGCAAAGACAAAAGGCCACCCTCGCACAATCAATAGATTTCAATCAAGAATGGAGCAATAACATGAGAAAAAAGAGAAGCAGAAGAGCTCACGCAAAAGATGCGGACAACTTGGCCACTATAAAACAAGTTGAACAAACCACCAGCTTCTCACAATACAAATTCCTAATTATAATTTAGTGCACAGGCATTTGTTTATGGTTCATTATTTTGATTAGTAGATGATAGCTATTGTTTGGGCAATCCGTAATATTTTTGTTTTGCAGAGCCTATTATCATAATAGAAGATGAGATTTATTACTCAAGACATTTTCAAAGTGTACTTGGGGAGATGATGCTTGGAGATGGCCTATTTTAACAATAAACACCACTATTGTCATTATTGAGCCTAATCAAAATTAAAGAAGTATGGAGCATCTCTCCTAATTCGTCGACACGAATATGCTTTCCTAATTTGCAACTATCCAAGATTGGCACAAGAAGAAAAAACAATAGTCAAGGTGAACTGATGTAGGATAAACTGTTTCCTTTAACATCGGGGCAAAGAAGCATACAGCTTCGAGAGTGAGACCATTCTGATTTATCCTGCAATGATTGCATTCCACGAAACAATGCTTCTTGTTTCATCTCTTCAATGAAAGAGCAATATCCATCCTATTCTATGAAGCATGGACACGCCAAAACCCAGGTCGTGTCAAGTACGTGTCGGACACGAACACGTGCCCGAAACGTGTCCGACGCGTTTTGAACGTGTCCGATAGAGAGCACAGAGAGGAGAAGAGAGAAAGAGATATCGGTAGGATTTTGTGTAGGATTTTGAAAGTCATTGTGTCAGATTTTAAAATTAATTGATGTGTGAAATTAATTGTGTAGGATTGATATTTAATTTGATTGTGAAATTAATTATTGTAGGACTGTAAATTTAATTGATGTGTGTAGTTATCTTAATAAGTTGTTGTATGCTTGATGATAGGATTGTGTATGAAATGTTGCTTTTCTTCAAATAATATTGTTTTGTTGTTGTGTTTAGAAATTAGAGCAATATAACGTCAATGAAAAGTTCCTCAAGTGGAATAGTGGATGATCATGGACCTCTTTGGAAGTATGTAACTAAAGTGAAAATTTATTTATATATAATAATAATAAAATACTATTTGTCGTGTCCCGTATCCTAATTTTTTGGATTTTGCCGTGCCCATGCCCATGCTCGTGCCCGTGTCGTGTCCGTGTCCGTGCATCATAGATCCTATTAGACAGTAAGTACAAGGAAACCATAGAATTTCAACTCGAAACACTCCTCAACTTCATCCTTTCAAAAACCAACTTCCTCAAAATCAAGTCCCTAGCATTTCCATATATGCTGATAAGTGAATTTGCAATCAGAACGTAACCACTCTCACCGAGCTTAATCACAAAAGAGTGTGCCTTTCTCTCACTAGCAATCCCACCCTTACTCACTATCGCCCGCACAGGTATTCGGCTGAATACATGTACTGCTAAGCTGGTCAGATTGGACTTGGGGTCATACATGAAGAGGATTGAGTTCCAGGAGAAGTTTCTAAGAGATATTTCATCAAATAGTTCGTGTGAATGGGAGAAGAGGGTGAGCTTGGAGTAGAGAGAATGACTTGATATCCCTGTTGATGAGGGAATGAGTTGAGCCTAAAACAAAAGCATCAAATTATTTTGTCTTCAAAAAAACACCAATTAACAAACACAATGAGAGACCAAATCAACAAATCCAGCCCAAAAGCAACTAACCACAAGAAATCATCGTCAACATACTCTAAGATAACTCGATCGAGATATGCTCAATGGCGACGCCTACGGTCCAATTACTGCATCATTGTGGATTAAAGAAGAATAAAATTTGGGGACGAACGGGACGAGAGATTCAGGAAGCCACATGATGCGAGAGATGGGTCATAGGCAAGGAGACCGGTCAAGGGTAAATAGAGAAGGTGTGGGGGGAGAGTGTGTGTGTGTGTGTGTGTGTGTGAGAGATAGAGAGAGAGAGAGAGAGAGAGAGAGAGAGATCAGGGTTGAGTTTTCTTTTTTTATAAGCAAAAAATTGGTTTTGATCGCTGCTGATTAAAAAAGAAGAAGAGAGAGATCGGGAGGAGGGCGGGGGGAGAGAGAGAGAACCTATAAACCAGGGTTTTTTTTATAGCTGGCTTTAGGGTTTTTTTGAAAATCTACAAAAGCAAACCTGGGACAGCCACAGAGCTGCCATGTGTATTCCAACACATGTAAGCTTTTGTATTGCAGCTCATACCACTTATTCACACACACACACACACACACACACACACACACACTCACTCTGCTAGATTTTTGGCAGAAATGGTTTATGGGCATCATCTATTGAGAGAATCGGGAAGAGAGAGAGAGAGAGAGAGAGAGAGAGAGAGAGAGAGAGAGAGAGAGAGAGAGAGACCCTGCCTTGGATATTTAATAGATCCAAGTTCCAGGAAAATCCATTTTTGAAATTAAACCTAGCAGGACTATCTCCTCTTTCTCCACCTTGGAAGAGATTGCAACGTTGCAGAACTGAAATGAATTTTGATTTGTCAACCAAGTTTGTGTGTGTCTCCACGTGTGTCTCTCTCTCTCTCTCTGTGTGCGCGTGCGCGGGTGTGTGTGTGTGTTGCTGACAGATTAATAGAATAAAATTATATGGACAGTTAGTACAAATCAATTTTTAATGAGATGTTGGAGTAATCAATACTTAATAAAACACATCATACTTGCAGAAATATGAAGTATCGTTATCATAAATTAGGAACAACTTTACAATTTTATGAATAATATGCTTCTTAATCGCAATGTTAACAAAAAGATTTGTCAGGTGAAGAATATCTATACACTATGCTATTCCTTGCTGCTCAGTCCTTAGATTAATTTTTTTATAGATAAGATATTGTGATCAATGTTTTCCAAAATTTACGAATGAAGTCTCAACTTAGTAATTTAAAATTTTGTTAGATTTTAATGCATATATACTGAAAGTATGAACTATGAAGTGAATGCCATGGTGACCTAAGCGGCAAAGCCTCTTGCAATTGTGGGTACAACCATTTCTCCAAGGGATAAGTTAATTCTATCTTCAAAAAACAATTGCTTTTCCACTTTCCATTATTCCTGATGGAATAAATTTTTAGGAATTATTTTAAAATGAGAATAAAAAAAATCTAGGAACATAGCAAAAACGGAAACCAAAAGCTCAGGTACGCAGCTTTATTCCATATTTTTACATGATTTTGACTGGAAAAAAATAGCAAACACCAACTTTACACTAGACTATTCAAGATCTTGATTGGATTTAGGCATGATTTCATATATCTGGCCAACAATGAAGAGATTTATCATTTTCTCATACATAAACTGATAAGAGCAATGGATATAATATGATATCTGGCCAACAATGATTTTGGAGTAATCAATAATTTCTCAAACACTGGATAATCATTTTATGCTTCTGACTGTGACACTATACTATATTGCCAATATCACTCAACATAAAAAAACCACAAGACAAGCTTTCCAGCAAATGTGACATGGAAAACCAATAAATGTGAAAACCGTATAGTTAAACTGCATACCACTGACAGTGCGAACACATCTCCAGTCGTGTGCTTCAATTGCATCACCCTCATCCACTTCTAAATATGAGCTACTCCTCATAGTACTTCCTAAATCTGAAGTCTTCCGAAGAAGCATCTCTGGACCTGCAAGTGCAAAAGTATTTTCAACTATTCTAATGATAATTGGATGAAGTTGAAAAAAGTTCACAAAAGATGCATCTGAATATAAATAGTAGGAATACAGTTGAAGAACCAAGATGATCTGAGGCTTGACCTATCCAGCATGTAGGTGCCCCTGGATAGGCACTTGGCCAGGCTTTGAGGTTGAAATGAATCATTTTTGTACAACAACTTGTGTGTGTGTGCATGTATATTAGGTAATATACGCACATGTTCTTCTCGTTTTTTCCCCCTTGCAGAAAAAATATGTGTATTTGATGGCTGGGAATTGTAGTAATGAGGAGACGATAAAAGACAGAGAGGAGAATTTGTTTATACTCTTTCAATATGCTCTGTTCCCTGACACAATGTCGAGATAAAAGCTTTATGTGCAGAACCTTTTAGGAGAGAAAAAATAGGATGGTTGTGATGCATGTGCAAAACTTTACGTGCATGTCTCGAAGTGGAAAAATCAAGGTACCAGCTTCTCATCTTCTTTCCTAACTACTAGTTCTGCTGGTTGTGATGGAAGAAACAGCAAGTAGCTCCTCAACCAGCTGCTGGACTCTCAGACCCTTCTGAAGCCAAACTGATAAATCACATTGCCATTTAAATACTAGATGAACCACCCAATAACCAATGTAAAAGAAGGGAAAGAGTTGCATTGTGTTAAGTGTTGCCTAGACTTTTAATAGGAGACTCATCATGCTCAGAAGTGGCCTAAGGCACTATCCTGGAGCAAAACTGGATAGCTGTCATTTCTTGTTTGCTTCAGGTTGCACTACTATACCCCAAAAATCTGAAAGAAACAGCCAAATTTGCATATAGATAATTGTAGCAATGGGAGGTTATAGTGATGTAGGTATAAATAAATCAAAACTTTATAATCTGTAAGAAATAATTAAAAACTCCTCTGTTGTCGGTTTGTAATTCTTTGGCAAAGCTTTTTAAGACAAACTTCTCTTCCAATCCTGATCCAGATGAAGCCTCCAGTCCTTATAACCTAGGGTTTGATTGGTAGCAAGAGGAGGGAGATGTGAGATGAGAAGAAAGATACACATCAACTCTACATCTCACCTACTTTTATAACCAACTCTTGATGCTATCTAATTCCAGTAGGATTAGATCCACTCATCACGATAGATTTGAGAGAATTAAATCTCCCCATCCAAACAGATCAGAGATCTAATTTGAGTTTTATTAGTGTAGGGTCTAATTTAATAACGCAATAAACCATTAGCTTAATATCATATACTCAAGCAAATTGACTTGACTTAAATGTACTGAAAGCAGTCACCTACCAAATCCCAGACACTTCAATAGGTTAGCTAATCAACTATTAGCCATGCAAGTCAAATTGACTCTTTAGGTAGTTGAGGTTCATCCTTCCATTTACTAACTCTAGAGTTGACCTTCAGGAAATATAGTCACTATTCAACTCATAGTCAAGACCCAACCCCATATAGATATTAGGCATGAATTGGCTCTTTCAAACTTAATTTCCAATTATAGCGGGCCAGGAATCCAGAGTAACCCAACTGACTAACTATATATTACTAAGTGTTCATCCGAAATATCGGTTAGTCAAATTCCTTATTGAGAATCTCATAAGATCAAAAAAATGTTTACCTAACTCACTACTTCAGCAGATTAACAATATGACTGCATTACATTGGTAGTGTATCCATCATTAAAGACCTGTCATGGATCTTTCAAGTCTAAGGGAAAAATGCACTACAAGTGGTAAACTTTTCTCCGAGAGGGCCTTTGTTTCATGTGACAATCTTTTCTTGGTCAACCTACCTAATGCATTCCTTACACACACACACCCCCCAACGCACAAGTGCAAGATGTTATCATTTATCACGAAAATCACGATGATCATTGAATCATTGCATGTATATGGCAAATAATCTGATTACACTCTCCCAGTTTTAATTTCAATTATGGCATTATTTAAATATCTGATTTTCTGCAGTTATATGTTAACAAATAATGGGTATTTATAAAATGCATCCTGTGGATCTCAATAACTCATATCCAATTAATTATACCACAACTAATTCACGAAGTAAAACCCACTATTTTGCACATTAAATAATAAATTTTATTTTATTAATAATGACCAAAAGTAAATTGTATTGTGACTTTTATTATGGCTATATTTGGACATAAAACCAACATCAGTTACGTGACAATGCTAACATCTACAAAGTGTCAAATAGAGACATTTCATCAGGGAAAAACTTCTATAACGATGCAAGAAACATCTACTCGAAGATGGTTGCATATGAAAGGTGAAGTAGAAAAAACGGTTATAGTTGTTTCATATACTGTTCACTCAACCACCTTAAAAAAAGATGACTCTTAAAAATGCCTGAACAATGCCAGAAATAAGAATAGTCAATATCATCGTTTCAATTACTGGTTGATTCCAATATATATTGGCAATATCGTATTGGTTTTTGTGGTAACTAATACAATTTAGCCCTATAAAATCGGTCAATATAAGGGCTTATATTATCGTTATTGCTAATATTAACGATATTAATACTAAAAGTCATTGGAGGATATTAATACTGATCTTTTAACCATGATCAATATTAATGAGCCTCAAAGCTAGAATGCTCGAGTGCCAACTAGTAAGCAAACGTACCAAAGTGGAAGCTAGATACAAAAAGAATAACATCGGGAGCTAAGCTCATGTACAAGGTTTTTAGGATAACATATGTGGATGGCCTTGATTTTATGAAACGTCACAACATACCAATATGTTCACTTATTCCCACTATATTATTGGATTAGTTGTTGGGGCACAACTATAAACTAAGAAAACTTACAGAAAACTGAGAAAATTATACGATCACTTGTTGACTTGATCCACACTAACTTGGAAAAAAATTTCATCACCTTAGGCATGTCAGGGACTCTTGAAGAGGTTACTACAATGTTGGTCAGTGCATGATGTAAGCACATATAGAAACAAGGCACTTTCAGAAACTCTCCTAGAACAAAGAGTTTAGAAGGGGAAAGATGATAAGAATGTATTAAGCATTGTACACCTTAAAAATTGTGATAAAAGAAATTGAGACACCTTTAACAAGTTAAGACATGTGATTCCATTTGGATCATAGGTTCGTGTTATCCTCCCCCCGCCTCCGCATACATGAGGCAGAGTGGGCCCGACTCATTGGTTGTGTGGTACAGGCAAGAGCCAAAAAAACATGATAGCTTGCTTGAGAAACATTTATTAAAGGAACGGAGTCCCCTACCTGCCTCCCTTCCTAACTATCAATGAAAACACACACACACACACACACACACACACACATTTGAATAGTAATAGTTTTCATTGATATTAAGGAATACATGTCTTACACATTTGAGAAACCTGCGCTCACATCATCTCTCCAATCAAAGCACCTTTCTAGATCCACCTCTCTCTTTAAAAACGGTCCATTAAGGGCTCCTTCACCAAATACATGTGTATCATATATGGTGTATGTCACTACATGTATATGCATGTGTATAATGTATGTATGTATATCATGGGTTGAGCAATCGGCCGATTCAAATCAGGCATTACAAATCAGGACCTTTGATATCATACAAAAATTGGGTCGGAAATTTTTAGCGTCAATCATAATCAGCCAGAATCGACCGATACGAGCCAGTTTTCAACTGATTCTAAGGCTTGAAGCAACAATGCTAAGAGAGATTTTGAGGGGAGCGGGAGATCGGAGGGGGGGAGGGCGCAAGCGGGGGGAGGGGTGAGAGGGGGGGGAGAGAGAGAGAGAGAGAGAGAGAGAGAGAGAGAGAGTGTGTTGCTGAGAGATTGGAGAGATGCGAGGGGAGAGAGAAATCAAGGAGAGGGAGCAGGTAGGGGAGAAAATTCTAGGAGAACGAGGCTTCATCTTTTTTCTCTTTTTGCTTTTTCTGCGAGAAAGGATCGGGACAAACAATTGTTTCTTTTTTGTGCGTTGTTGGATTCTCTCGCTAGGCTGAGAGAGAAAGAGAGGAGATGCCACCTAGCTATATGGGAAAGCAAAGGCTTTTTTGAAAGGAAAAAAAATTCAAAACGGAAGATGGGAAAGCAAGGGCTTTTTTGAAAAAATCACAAAGGAAGATGGGAAAGCACATGTGGCAAAATCCTAGGCGAAAACTTTAGATTGCTTGTATAAAAGAAGTAGATCCGAACTTTTGCAATTAAACCCAGCTTTGAAAGAGAATTTTTAATCTGAATTATAAAAGAAGTATAAAATAAGTAGACTTCATTTTGGTTCACATATTCAAATGTTGTGGGAAAAAATATGAATTATTTCTACTTAGAGAATTTTTAATAATAAACTGACTAATAATAACTTGGGACACACACCAGAAATTTAGGATATTAGATTGATTATTTATTTAAAACTTGATTTGTTAAAAAAAATATTAGACATTATTGCCATGATGTGATCAACATCTTTATTAGTTTGTTCGAAGTATAAATTATACGAATTAATTATTAAATTAGCAAACTTATCACTTAGAAAAACATAAAGATTATGAATATAATTAACTAATAAAATTATCTTCAAAACACTTGTTACATCTTTATTATTTTGTTAGAAAAATATACTAAAATTTAATTTATTTAACTTGGTGTCGAAATGTGCTCAGTTTTGTCTAAATGTAATTCAAATTCCATAATTATTCTTAAAAAATATGTCAAAATGTTACTAATTATTTGAACAATTTTTTAAACATTTTTATTATTTCTTTTCTGTCAGAGATCGATATGGTCAATTCTGAATCCAATTTTGAGTTTTTGAACCATGGTGTCAACCTTATTTCACATTGTTCTCCCCTCTTCCTCTGAGCACAGGCATGCATATATCACACAATCATACACATATATACGGAAGCCAAAATGAACTTAAACAAGTATACATTATTTCTTATAAATTTTCAATTTGTAAGTGGAAAGATAAATATTTAAAAGTAGAAGAAACATAAATGGTTTACTACAGCATAAATGGGAAGATCCAAACCAAACTTTTCAATAACCATAAAAAATTTTGGGATAAATTACACCTAAATACCATAAAATTTCATCTATTTTATAACTAAATACCTTGTGATCATTTTTATAGCTAAATACCCTAATTTATTTTATAGTTACGTTTACCTTCTAAACTAACTAGAAATTTTCATCTTGCAACTCAATTCAATGACCCTTACATCCCTTTCTTCCAACTTCATCTCCTATTACTAAATCCTAATCCGGTTAAAACCCACGTTTTCTCCTTCCTCTCCATGACCACCACCAATACAACCATCATTATCTCTATCTCCACCATCATTTCATCTTCTTTTCTCCTCCATTTATTCAATTTCCTTTTGATAAACCGTATCTCGCTCTCCTTTCTCCACTAGCACTACAACCTCCCTCCTCCACTAGAATCATCGTCACCATCATCAATTGAACCTATTTCATCTCCCTCCTCCAATAATTAGCACTAATATCCTCTTTATCCCTCCTACGTTAGCACCATATCACCATCACCAATTAAACTTAGTTCCTCTCCATTCTCTACTAGCACCACCCTGTTCCTTTCCCGCATTAGCACCGCCGCCACCAGTTAAGTTTATTTTCTCTCCCTTCCCCATGGCACCACTACCACCACCAGCCCCTCCTCCCTCCACCAACACAAAACCACCATCACCAACTGAACTTTCTCTACCCCTCCACAAGCACCACCATTTCCTTCATCCCTCCTCCTCCACCACTACCACCATCAATTGGACCCATGTTTTTTCCCTCCTTCCCTAGCACCACCACCTTCCTCTCTGTCCTCTACTAGCACCTCCACGGCTCCACCATTATCACCAACTGAACCCATTTCCTCTCCCTCCTCCACTAGCACCATCATCACCATCACCGCCACGTCAAACTGCCCATTTTCTCTCCCTTTTCTACTAGCACTATCGCGTCCCACTCCCACTAGCACCCGCTACCACATCACTAAGCTACCATAGTCATCACCTACTCTTTCACTTTGGCCATCACCGCCTCCATAACTCTACAACCACTACTTCTACAATTAAGTATTTACCTAAATTTTGGCAAGAAGAGGAAATGGATGTAATTTGAAAATTTAAATCTTTTAAGATTGCATAGTGTAAAAGGAAGAGAACTTTAGGGTACATGGCTGAAGAAAAGATTAACAGGTGAAAGGAGAAACTTTTCGGCACTTGGCTGTAACTTAGCCATAACTTCAAGACATTCAAATCTTCCTCAGAGAATACAAATAATACCAGCTAAAATTAAGTAAAAAGAATTTGTGCAACAGTCAAAGCAATTTTAGTATTTTATGCTTGCCTTGGAATTTGAAGTACAATGAGAAAACATATGTAGTATAATAAAGGTAAGTGTAAGTAACTTTCTCATTTTCAATAAATAAACATAACATCAAGCCAGCTAACATTTTTTTACAAAATTACAGTGTTATTGGAAATATATTCTGAAGTGCCATTGTACCCAAAGATTTATCAGCTATAGCACTAGAACTTACCTTTTCCTATTCGTATAAGCCTTTTTAGACCATGAGCATATCGTCTAACCCGATGTCTGTGCCCTTCCAGATTGAGTCTTTCACGCAGAAATATTTATGACATGACAGAAAATCATTAACGATTGGCATGAAATAAAAGAATAAGTTGCCATAGTAAGTGAAGACTAAATGAGCATCTTTGTTGAAATAAATAGCATACTCGCCATCTGTAGTTAGTCTATGTCGGCCAGCCGCGACTGAGAGGTCATACACAGCCTGTTCAAAATTTAACACACTCCAAGGTTAAATCCAAGAAAAGCCAAGAAAGATATACTAAAATAAACCATATGCACAATGATCTGATCAACGAGTTGCATACTAACAATCCATGCATAAATAAGTAGGAACCTTGTCACAAGAAACTTGATAAAAACCATATAGGAAAATAAGCATGCAAATATATTGCTAATTCTCTTTCCTTTTTCTAGAATGATAAAGCACAAATTTTGATTAGTGGAATTGTAAATTGACGGGTATCTTAAATCAGAAGAAAACAAGAAATAACTTAAAAGATAAAATCAATCAAAGTCATAGCTTACTACACCAATACTCTAGAAATCATTTGTTCAAAAGTTCAAAAATAACTTGAAAGTGCTCCTATCACCAGGAAGAGTAGATGCCTTCACAGTAGTAAGTATCATGTTCAAATTGTTCCTTCAAGCTTATCTTGTGTGTGGCTACTTGCTCGAAAGCCCATCAATTTCTTCCCCGTTATAAGCTCCAAACAACTCCATAACCAATTCAGTCAGTATTCGACATTAAACATTGACCACAACGATGACAATAAATCATTCTGGTTATCCTGCATCTCCTTATTGGTTCACTGTAACTTCCAAGTGTTAGTAATTCATATAAATATGACACCCAAAAAAAAGTCAAAACACTACTAATTATTCTAACATTTTGGTACATTATAGTTACCTTCTAAAAAAAATCAGATGGGACTGAAACTTCTGCGATGAAACATCCAATATTGTTGGTATTGCTGATATCTATTCCATAAATCTTCAACCAATACTAAAGTGATGCCATGATTTCAAACCTTGCTTGTGAGGGTTGATTTTGAGTTAGAGGGGAAATAAAGAAGGGAAGTTGAAAAAGATGGATGATTAGCAGGGAGAGGTGATAGCCCTAGCCACCTCTCCCACACCGACCTATCATCCATTGATTTCTGGCTACTAAACTAAAAAATTGACTCCAAAATTTGTTAAGTACCCTCTTTCCTCTCCATTGCCACTTGATTTGCTCTGATATACTATATGAAGTGTGTTTCTCCTCTTTTATAAGTCATGTGCTGCCTTACTAATGAATTTTTTATATTTTTTTTAAACTGCCTTACTAATGGATCTGCTGGTTAGGTTAGTATCGTTGCATAACAATATGTGAGGACATGGAGAGCATGACTCGTATTAGGAACTTATGATGGGTATTCTTGTTTAGTGATGTAGGTCAGAGGGTGAGATTTATAGGGCATCCTACTTTGACATTGTCGATAGTGCCACATGGTCCTCACCTAGCCCTCCTTTGTTGAGTTATATAGCCCTCCTTCGTAAAGTCAGGCCTCACCATATCAACAGAGAAGTTGTCTACAAGGTGTGATCATGTGGAAGGTGACTCAGCAAAAGACAGTCCTTAAGGTCCGAAGCCATGGTGTTCTGCATACACAGCCATTGTGTTCTGCAATCACAAGGCAACAATTGGCTTACAATTTGAGAGTTATTCCGCCATAGTTGCCCAAACTAATGCTTTGTTGTCCTTGCGACCTATGAAACACGAACACTTCAAAGTGAGTGACATATCCGTATCGGACACCGACACTTACAAGACACTTGTCCGACACGTATCGGACACTTCAAAACCGTGTCAATTTTAAAAAAACAATAAACTTATGTGTCTGCACCGTGTCCAATGTCATGTCTGCTTTAATAAAATTCAAAAACATGTGTTAGATACCTCCACTTAAAAAAATTATGAAAAAGAATGTCTCTTCAAAATAAGCAAATACTATGTTAGTAAAATCTAAACAGATCATGTACTCTAAGAGGTATTAATTAAATTATTTTTAGATTTTTTTTATTTTACTTGTTACTTTGTTAGAATCTATGGATTTGAATCATTTAAATTTTATTTTGTTTACCATTTAATTTAATAGAACACATCCTAATCACTACAAGTTTTGATATACATATAAATATACACATAGTTATATCATCGTGTCCCTATATCCTACATTTTAAGAATTTGTTATGCCTCCGCGTCCTTGTGTCGTATATGTGCCCCATGTCCGTGTTCATACTTCATAGTATACAAGTCAACTCTATATCAAAGAAGATGGCAGTGCACTTCAAAAGACTGGTCTAGTAGGCCTCATCAGTAATCCTTTGACGGGGCTTATTAATTGCCCACAAGTTTTTCAGAAGCATATTTCTCTAAATGTAGTATGCATTTTTGAAATTGGATACTCATTTTCATTGATTAGGTCGTGTCGTGGTGGTGGTCACATATTTCTCTAAATCTAGCATATAAGACGTGATGGTGTCGTAGTGGTCTTGTCGTGGTGGTGTTCTCGTCACGGTGGTAGTCTGATCTCGTGGTGGTGTCATGGTGGTAAGCTTTCTCTCGTGGTAATGTCTCATCTCGTGGTCTCGTCGTGGAGGTAAGCTCTCTCTTCTCTCGAGCTTCCCTCTCTCTGCTCTCTTCTCCTCTCTCTGCTCCTCTCTATTAATATTTTATATAGATAAATTTAATAATAATAAAATATTGCTTGTCGTGTCCTATTTTAATTTTTTAGATTTTGTTGTGTCCTATGTATCCGTGTCGTGTTCGTGTCCCGTGTCCGCGCATCATAGCTTGCGACTAAGGTATACACTCAAAATCAATAGGTGGTGGTCGTGTTGATTTCTCGTGGCGACTGGTGTGTCCAGTTGATATTTTAAACTAGCGGCTTAGCTCAAGGTGGTGACAAGGATTGCTATCATTTTCAGTTACAGTCTGGATTTGATTGTCTTCTGCAAGAACTGCTTGATTCAGGCAAGCATTCATGGCACCGCAAATGTGGCTCGTCTCCCTCCATGAAGATATGTGCATTAAACATGTAGCTTTTTGGCCTTCCTTAGCAAGAAATTGGAGTAAGTGGAATGGTAAGAGGCAACATCTACAGTTGTTGTGTATGCACTAAGTGTGATGATGCTTGGTTTGGTCATATCTTGTATGAAGAAATGTGGCAGCACAGCAACTTGGAGATGATATGAAGTGTGTGCACTAAAGACTTCCTGTCTGGCATAATCAGTTGTAACAACATGCGGCACGGTAGTGAATCGAGTGTCTCGACAAATGGCCAATTAGATTGGGACTGTTAAATCTTTGGTGAGCTATGGTGGTAGTGAGATTTCTTTATCCCGTTACATGATATATGTGATGATTGCTGGTTCCAGCCTTCCCCTCAAATCTTCTCTTTGGCTTGGTGTCAAGTACGTGTCCTATACCCAACATCCTTACACACGTCTAAAAGTGAAGCAACACAAGTATATTTATCCACTGGAAGTTGGTATAGCAACCATGTTTCCTTTGCCCACTTCATGTGATTTCTCCACATGTGTCTGAGTCTTATATGGAGGCACCTCTAAAGCCCTTGTGTTGTCCTTGTCACCCGAGTGTGACTGTAGTTACTTGTGTGTGTGGTGGTCACTTGTATGTTGGAATTTTTATGGGGCTTGGGCATAAATAAGAATAAACAAAGAGGGGAAGTTGATGTTCGATTAGGCTTATCTCCAATGTTTACCCCCCCCCCCCCCAAAAAAAAAAAAATAAAAACAGTTTTTCCTTTTTGAAAATAGACTTAAGCATGTGCAAGCAAGAGTTGAACCCTAAACCTCTTGCACTTATACAATTGGTGCTACATGGGACTTGCAAAGTCACCTTTTATTTATATGAAAACTAACAAGAGGGTAGCTATAGCTATGAAATAGGTCACTTTCGGGGTGATACAAACTGTTCTTCTTGATCTCCATCCCCTAAGACATAACTATCTAAAAAATCACACAATTTATATATCTCCAGGCCAGTTAATAGGTAGTGACAAATGAATTTTTCAATAATACAACAAAAGCAACCACTTGATTTTGGGGCTAAATATCTCAAAATTGTGTGATATCTCCATTCCTTGAGACATACATAACCGTGCAAGATATCACAATTTAGATATCTCAAGCCCACTCATTTAAATCATGAAAAACTATTAGTTTTTCAATAATAGAACAAACCACTTGACAAGTGGGCTAAATCTCTCTAAATTCTGTGATCTTTACACATTATCTTTTTTTTTTTTTTGGGGGTTTGGGGGGGGGGGGGGGGGGGGGGGGGGGGCGTGAGATCAAGATGGACAATTTGCAAAGTATGATATAATTTGTAGTTATAAGCACCACCCCCCCCCCCCCCCCAAAAAAAAAAAAAAAAAAAAAAAGAAAAGTTAGTTTGGGAGGTGTCACCACATGAAAGTTTCATGAGGGCATCTTATAAATATTTGCAAAACTATAGAAATGATAAGATTTTTTAAAAAAAAAAAGAAGCTAAAATAGTTTGGGAGTTTAAGATTAGAGATAATAAGAATTTTAAGAAGCTTAGAAACGAAGAACAAAGAGAAGTGCACACGCGTGGGCGCACATAAACAAAAGCTTGCTAACGTGAGAAAAAGAAAGAGAAAAGACCTAGCTAAGGTTAAATGTATTGACAGTCAAGAACAAATAGTTTTAGAAAAGGATGATGAAGTTAAAAAGGAAGTGTTATTTTCATAAATTTTTTAATGAGAACCAATAAAGGCTTACTTAAACCTGAACTCCCTAAGAGCTTGTTTTTATATTGAAGATGCATATAGATCGTTACCATTATTGTGTAACTTAATTGGTTAAGATTTTGAACGGGTTAGATTGCCATGTATATCTATCCATTTATTAGTTGGATCACATTAAATATGTTGGATTCAGATGTTAAATGGATCAGATTTAAGAAGATCCAAACCCAATAAATTATCATCAAATCTAGACCCATGTCATGATGCATATCCACTAAACAGCCCCTACTACTAGTAGTACCATTAAAAACAATTCTAGCTGAAGCAACCATAGCGTTCCAGTGTTCAGAAAGGCAGCATAAGATAAGAACCCTTGGCATCATGGAAAAATTGAAAAAGAAAAAGTGAGAAAAGGAGGAATGTATGAGGAAATAATTTTCATCATCATCATAGACTTCACTATGTTGTCAGCATGGCGCTCTATCAACAATCCGCTTCTATCTCGCATACCATCATCATGGGAAAGGCATAACCAGGGTTTAGGCGACAATAAGATGAGTTTGGGTAGGGCTTAATTTAAATGAACCCAGTCTCACCTTCCTTAATTTAACTCAATATCACACTCTGACGTATCCTATATTTTAATCCAAATCCATAGCCTTCCCTTCTCGCTCTTTCAAAATCTTAAGCATTCAAGCCCTTCAGGAGTAGCATGATTGATGGAAAATGGAGCATAGTTGCACGGAAAATCTCTCTTTTTATTTTCCTATTCATTATTTATCTCTTCTTTCTCTTCCTCTTCCTTTTCCCTCCTTGTTCCTCTTCATTACCTTTGTTGCCTAAGCAGCTAATGAGCGCCCAGCCCACCGGCGATTTTGCTTTCAACATTTTACAGCATTGGTTATCCCCATTTACATGTATGAACCAGCTGAAGTGTTATCATCCTCAATTGATGATACTGCTAATATCCCCCCTAAGATATAACTGGAGTCGGTCATGTCCATAGAAGTTTTATCAGAAAACTAATGTTGTTAATTTTAAATTTTAAATTTTTCCTCTTAGATCTGTGCTTCTTTAGTTGAGTCTGCTTAGTAATGGGCATGTATAGTCAACATCATTATATTTGTTTTGATCCATGCAAGGACTGGAAATCCCCGGGTTGGCAGATAGAGTCTAGGATTGATTTCTTTCTTTGAGTTTTGACAGGCTTTTCTTTTCTTTTCCCCTTGTAGCCGACTTTTTAAGCTTTAAGACCATCTCATGTAGCCTCGAAATATGGGTGGTTTCTACAACATATTCTAGTTCTCAAGTTTCACTTGGCCTTGGACCTTAAAAGATCGTCTAAATGAACTCTAAAATATATAAGATAGGCTGTTGGGACCGACGCAAATTTATTAGGTGCATGAGGAGAATTTCTTGACTGGAGTTTTTTTCCTATTAAAGTCAATGTCACTATACTAAAACTTTGAAGTTAAGGAGAGGGTTCAGAGGATTTATATTTTAACACGTCCCCGCAGGTCGAGTGCCCTTTTTATGGGCCGAAACTTGGGCTTTTTGCGGTAGTGATATTTTTTGTTTTAAATCTGCCTTTTAAATGAGTGTCCAATGAGATTTAAACCTGGGTTGCTCTAATATCATATTAAAGTCCCTGCCACTACACCAAAACTTCAAAATTAAGGTGAGGGTTGAGGATTTATATTTTAACATTTCCTAAATAGCCAGCAATCACGTAAAGTATTGGCAGAATTTATTTGAGAAAAACCTCTCTACTTTGTATGAGAAATCACTTCTCATGTTATCCTTATATTTTAAATTTCAACCAGCCCCTAAACTTACTTTTCCACCTTCTAACATCTCTATTTTTCCTCTCAATCGGAGCAGAAGCAAAAAGTTCAGGTTTACTTATTAGATGGTCAGATGTTGCTGCATATTCTAAAAGTAGGTCAGATTTCTCATTTTTCATTTGAGAAACATGTCACGAAACTTAAATTCAAAAATAAGTATCATCTCAACTTGACATAGAATACTGGTCGGACCTTATCTTTGTTGATTGCTATTGGATTTGAATTATTTATGGAATATTGGTGAGCAGAATTTTTTGTTAGGGGTTCACAGGTTGAAGCTTAAAGCTTGGCGTTTGATTGTTTTAAACGTTACAACTAGTTTCTATCTGATTAATGCTTCAAATCTTTTTATCACCTTTTGGCAGACTATAGAGCTTACAACTGTTTTGCAGATACTAGTCAGAACTTATCTTTGTCGATTTCTACTGGATTTGATTTATTTATGGAACTATTAGTGAACAGAAATTTCTGTAAAGGGTACAGATTGAAGCTTAAAGCTTGGCATTTGCTGATTTTAAACCTTACAATGAGTTTCCAACTGATTAATGCTTCAATTCTTTTTATCACCTTTTGGCAGACTATGGAACTTGGAACAGATTGAATTTTTACTATTCAAAACCCAAAATTTCTTTGTGTAGCACTTGAACTATGGTTTCACTACAAATTCTCGATGATAAGCCTCCTCAGGAGTTGAAATGCAGCTGCAAAAATATTAACTGCTAAAATGACAATTGGTAAACTTTCTAACTTCCCCACAAACTATAATCCTTTGTTTTCCAAGCTTCTCTTCTTTTTCCCTTAACCTTCTCGATCAAAGAAGCACAATGACTATATTTCCACGTCCTGAAATTAAAGGTAAGCCAAGATATCTAAATAACTTCATTTAGTAATTAAAATAATGCTTCACAAAGTTCTAGTCTACTGAAACAATTAGCATGCAAGTAAATAACTCCTCATTGATAATTCGAGATCCTGATATTTTCAGCAAAAGATGACAAATACCTTCTTGTAGATTTTAGGAATTTAGATAGCATGGCAAAAAAGAAAGAAGACATCTAGAAAAATTAAGTGGAAGAGGAAGAGAATTAAACTAGCATTGAAAAGATGATTCTCAGGATGGCTGAGAGCAACTTAACCGCATTGAACTATGAAGGGCTTGCGTATTGCTCGAAATGCAAGTGCATCCTGCACAATTTGCACTATCTTAACAAAGCTGTGTTAATTTGGGTTCAATGCAGTGGCCAGACATTGCTGACCATCTGAGACCATCATAGAAGGGTCATCACAGGTTCGGACAAATTGGGGCAGTTAGGACTTGGGTCAAAACACCAATGAAGCCACGCTAAAGATGGTGGAGAACAGCAACAATCCAGCTCTAATTAGGTCTAAACCCAAACCAAATTGCCTATGCACCAGATTTAGATTGGCTGACATACACATCCTCCTATGCAGCCAGTATCTGTGAAACTTTGCATTCCCTAGCACCTAGGATTCAACCTGCAATGCACTCTTGCCATTAACCGAGCAAGGCTCATGCAGCTGCACGGGTGCAGTTTGACAAATTGTTGAAAATCCCAAAACTTTATAATGCTCATATCAAATTATATGTATTCTGATAGAATTGCTTAACAAAATCATGTGGAAAAACAGAAAGGTACGGAACAATTATCTTGTAGATATTATGCTTCCTATGCAAATTTAGGCTTTAACCATAAATAAAATTTGTGTTTACCTTTTCCTAAAATGAATTATAGTTCTCAAAGTTAAACCTATTTTGTAAATATTCCTAAGATATATAGGTTCTCGGAGCCAACTTATAGATTCTATTATATAACGTTCATCGCTCAATGCACTTGAATGATTATAGGTTCTTAGGGCCAATTGATAGTTCCTAGTATATGAAGTATTAACCTTTGCACGAAAGAACTTAAGATAAGTTTGCTTGGATAAAGAACTATCAGACACTTCCCAAAAAAATATTCTGCTGTAGTGCTAACTACAGGAGACAGTAAGGATCACGAACTGCATATCCAATCTGTTGAATCCAAAATTTCTCTCTTCTTTATTTTTTTCTCTTGGAACAGACACACGGTGACACACCATATAGCCTGGACTTGAAATTCAGGACTCCCACAACCCATTCCATCCCTTTACTACCAAAGTGAGGTCTCAGAAGCACCAATTTTTTCTGTCACACGCATTAAATATTCATCATTAGTAACTATATTTATTAGATGCACGTTTAGTTACCTGTTGTTTGGCCTGGTCAAATGCTTCCATCCATTTTCGTGCTTCTCCAGCTGTAGCACAAGCAATCTAGGAAATGCAGGTAATAAAGTTAATTATTGACCAATAGGAGATCAGTACAGCAGGTATAAACATGGCAGGTTTTTCTTTTCATTTTACCCTCTCCTTTAAAAAGACATGCACCACAAAATTAACAGTCAGAAACTTTTCCATTTTGAGGTTCGAATTTAACAAGGGGAAAAATCAATTAGAAAAGAAGACAAAGACTATGGGTGATAATGAAAAAGCTCGACTTGTGAATGTTCATTCACCTCCCTCCAAAAGTATGTGTGCACATAAATTTCAAGTTCACAGTAAGCAATGTGGTTGGTAAGGACATAAGAAAGTTTCAACAAGTGAAACCAACCTGAGGTCACTTATCAGAGGAAAACAATTGACAAGTTTTGGTTTGTAGGGGTGCAAACACATCGTATAGGATACAGACCGGATATGGCATTTACCATTCTGTGTCCATTTCCAAACACAAATAAGGATGCAGACATGGATAAGAATTCATGCATATCCGCCCAAATCAGATATGGATACAAAATCAAATATAAAGGAAACGAATACAGCTACGGATCGGCTAAACAAATATGATTATATCACTATCATCTTAACTAAAATTAAATCAGGTCACTCTAGTTCCCTTATCCTAATGCCGGGAAAAAGTTACCTAACATAACAAGTTACAACAACGCATACATATGACACATATCATGCAGCCATATATGCAAGTGTTTGAAATAAATAATGTAAGATATAGTAGTGATAGACCATAACCATATTACATGAATGAAAAAGTTTAGTTGCACTGACCTGAAGTGTCAACTTGGCCAATGCAATAATATACTACTTGTGCATTCTCTTTCCATTGACTTATGTCTAATGAGCTGGAAAGCCTCGAATATCAAAGGTGAAAAGAGATAAACGGATCGGATATGCCCCAAACAGGATCACAAGTTAAAGGGTAGATCATATTGTTATAGATGGACAGCAGTTATGTAGTGTGTTAGTATTGACTATGGAGATCACAAATCTTAATCATTTTGATCCATCAAATGTGATGACACATTCAGCAGAAACTTAAGTAACGTGTCCAGCTGTCATACCATAAAAAGTTATATTCTGAAAATTGTTTTGAGTACGAAGTATATAACATATATGCCTATTTATCCCAAATATCATTTGTTAACAAAATGTAGGTTGAAGAATAATTACTTACTTCTCCTTTCTTTGTCTCATCCAGCCGGTTGTAAAACCTCAGAACATAAAATTCCTAGGTGAAAAGGTAGTTCTGTCATTAGTCCTCCAGAATAAACAGATATAATTCCAAAAGGAAAAATGATTGGGTCAGCAATCTTAAAATGTTGCAAAAGATGACAGAAAAATAAAACAACTCATTGCATTCAGGGCCCGCAATTAAAAGTCTGGAGCAAGATACAAAGCAACGGTGACAACTGTTACATAGCCTACAAAATTCATTCATAA
>JAVJIF010015473.1:0-92500 GCA_038442645.1 Agave tequilana | reverse complement strand
TTGGTCAAACTTCTAAATTAAACTTGAAACAGATTTAATTAGTAGTAATTATATAAAATTACAATGTAATACTACTCTCGGCTCTAAAAACTACATTTTCTCCCCGTTTGGACCCTATTCAGCTTTGATAAGGCCTAGTTCAGGCTAATCGAGGCTAAAATTTTGACATTTAATCAAACTTCTTAATTAAGAGTAAAAATAAAGCTAGTTATTATTAATTATAAATAGAAACTATGTAACACCACTCACGGCTCTTGAAAACCATATTTTCTCCCTGTTTGACTCTTTTAAGGCCTAATTTTGGCCAATCGGGGCTGAAATTTTGAATTTTGTCAAACTTTCTAATTAAGACTTGAAACAAGGTTAATTACTAGTAGTTTTACATAAAAACTATTTAATATTAATCCCAGCTCTTGAAACCACGTTTCTCCCTGTTTGGGCCCTATTCGACTATTATATGTCCTAGTTTAGGTCATCAGGGCTGAAAGTTTGTCTTTAGGTCAAACTTCACAATTAAGACTAGAAATAAGTTTAGTTAGTAGTAATTATATATCGAACTATGTAATACTACTCCCGGCTCTTGAAAACAACGTTTTCACCCTATTTGAATCCTATTCGGTTTTTATAAAGCGCCAACCTAGGCTGAAATTTTGACTGTAGTCAAACTTCTAAATTAAGACTACAAGGGACAAGTTTAATTAGTAGTAATTACATTCAGAAGCTATACGATACTACTGTCTGGCTCTTGGAAACCAAGTTTTCTCCCAGTTTGGTTTTGGTCAAACATTTTCAATTAAGACTAAAAATAATGTTAATTAGTAGTAAATTTACATAGAAGCTATGTAATACCACTAAGGCTCTTGAAAACAAGTTTTCTCCCTGTTTAGGCATCTACTCTAATGAGGCCTAGTTCAACCGAATCAAGGCTGAAAGTTTGACTTTTGGCAAAACATCCTAATTAAGACTAGAAACAATGTAAATTAGAAGTAATTGTACATAGAAATTATGTAATACAACTTACGTCTCTTGAAAACTATATGTTCTGCCTGTTGGGGCCCAATTCAGCTCTTATAAGGTCTAGTTCAGGCCAACTGGAGCTGAAAGTTTCACTTTTGGTCAAAATTCTCTATAAGACTAGAAAATATTTAATTAGTATTACTTGTACATATAACTATGTAATACTACTTTCGACTCTTGAAAACCATATTTTCTTCCTGTATAGGCCCTATTCAGCTCTTTTATAAGGCCTGTTCATGCTAATTTGTTTGAAAGTTTGATTTTTGGTCAAACTTCATGATAAATAGTAGAAATAAGGTTAATTAGAAGTAATTCTACATAGAAATAATGTAATACTACTCACGGCTCTCGAAAAATATGTTTTCTGCCTGTTTGGACCCAATTCGGCTTTTATAAGGCCTAGTTCAGGTCAAGCGAGATTGAAAGTTATACATTTAGTCAATATTTTCAATTAACACTTGAAACAAGTTTAATTAGAAGTAATTGTATATAAAAACTATGTAATACTACATTCGGATCTTGAAACCCACGTTTTCTCCCATTTGAGTCCTATTCTGCTCTATTATAAGGCCTAAGTTCAGGGCAATCGGGACTGAAGGTTTGATTTTACTTAAAATTTCAAATTAAGACATGAACAACAATTTAATTTGTAGAAGTTGTACATAAAAACTATTTAATACTAGTCTCAGCTCTTGAAAACTATATTTTCTGCCCGTTTGGGACCTATTCGGCTCTTATAAGGCCTAGTTCAGATTAATCGGGGCTGAAAGTTTGACTTTTGGTCAAACCTCCAATTAATACTAGAAAAAGTTTAATTAGTTTTAATTGTATGTAGGAACTATGTAATAATACTCTTGGCTTTTGAAAATCACATTTTCTCCCTATTTTGGCCCTATTCCGCTCTTATATGGCCTAGTTCAGGCCAATCGGAGCTGAAAGTTAGACTTCTAGTCAAATTTTCAAATTAACATTAAAAATAAGTTAATTAGTATTAATTATACATAAAAACTATGTAATACTATCTCAGCTCTTGAAACCATATTTCTCCCCGCTTTGGGACCTACTCGGCTCTATAATGCCAAATCAGGCCAATCAGGGCTGAAATTTTGACTTTTAGTCAAATTTCAAACTTAAAACTAAAAATAAGTTTTATTAGTAGTAATTTTACATATAAACTATGTAATACTATTCCGGGCTCTTGAAAATTAAATTCCTTCCATTTAGGCCGTATTCAACTCTTATCAAACTAAGTTCAGGCCAATCGTGCTGAAAGTTTGACTATTTATTGTACATCCCAATTAAGACTGGAAATATGTTTAATTATTAGCAATTATACATAAAAACCATGTAGTATTAATCTCGGCTCTTGAAAACCACGTTTTCTGACCTTTTTGGCTATATTCTGCTCTTATAAGACCTAATTCAAGCCACTCAAAATTAAAAGTTAGACTTTTAGTCAAACGTCTCAATTAATAATACAAATAAGGTTAATTAATAGATATTATATATAGAAATTATGTAATACCACTCATGGCTCTTGAAAAGTATGGTTTCTTATCATTTAGACCCTATTCAACTTTATAAGGCCTAGTTCAGGACAATCGGTGCTGAAAGTTTGACCAATATTCAAACTTTCCAATTAAGACTAGTAAAAAGTGTACTTAGTAGTAATTTTACACAGAAAATCTGTAATACCACTCACAGCACTTCAAAACCATGCTTTCTCCCTATTTAGGCCCTATTCATTTCTATAAGGCGTACTTCAAGTCAAATGGGGCTGAAACTTTGACTTTTAGTGAAACTTTCAAATTTAGACTACAAATAAGTATAATTATTAGTAATTGTATATGAAAACTTTGTAATGCTACTCCTGGCTCTTGAAAACTATATTTTCTCCCCGTTTGGGCTAATTCGGTTATGATAAGGCCTTATCAGGCCAATCAGAATTTAAAGTTAGACTTCTGGTCAAACTTCCCAATTAAGACAAAAAAACAAGGTTAATTAATAAAAATTAAAATAGAAACTATGTAATACCACTCCGGCTCTTGAAAATCATATTTTCTCCCCGTTTGGGCCTAATTCGGGTCTTATAAGGCATAGTTCAGGCAAATCAGAATTTAAAGTTAGATTTTTAGTTAAATTCACAATTAAGACTAGAAACAATGTTAGTTAATTGAAATTGTGCATAGAAACTATATAATACTCCTCATGGATCTCGAAAAATCATGTTTTCTCACTGTTTGGGCCCTTTTCGGCTTATATAAGGCCAAGTTCAGGCCGATCGGGCCTAGAAGTTTGACCTTTGATTAAACTCCCAATTAAGACTAGAAATAAGTTTAATTAGTACTAATTGTACATAAAAACTATGTAATACCACTTACGTCTCTTGAAAATCCTGTTTTCTCTCAATTTTGGCCCTATTCTGTTTTTATAAGGCATAGTTGAGGCCAATTAGGATTGAAAGTTAGATTTTTGGTCAAACATTCAAATTAAGAATGGAAACATGGTTAATTAAAAGAAATTGTATATATAAACTATGTAATACCACTCACGACTCTTGATAACCATGTTTTTTTATCGTTTGGGTTTGGGTCTATTATGCTCTGATAAGGACTTGTTCTGGCCAATTAGGACTGAAAGTTTGACTTGTTTAAACTTTCCAATTAAGCCAAAAAAATTAGGTTAATAAGTAGTAATTTTATATAGAAAGTATGTTATAGCACTCACGACTCTTGAAAACCATATTTCTCCTTGTTTGGGCTCTTTTCAGCTCTCAAAATGCCTAATTCAGGCCAATTTATAATACCTAGTTCAGGTCAATCGGGACTGAAAGTTTGACTTTGGTCAAACTTTCAAATTAAGTCAAGAAAAAAAATTAATTAGTAGTAATTGTACATAGATATTATGTAATATGAATCCTGACTCTTGAAAACCAAGTTTTCTTGAATAAGGCTAATTCAGGCCAATCAAGATTAAAAGTTTGTCTTTTGGTCAAACTTCCAATTAAGATTAGAAATAAGTTTCATTAGTAGTAATTGAAAAACACCTAGAGGGGGGTGAATAGGTGTAATTGCTAATCTAACAATCTTTTTAAATTAAGATGGATGAATGATGCAACGATCTCTCAAAACAAGACTAAGAGCCGAATACCCCGTGAGAGGTTCTGAACTCCTTCCTCCCAATTCCCCTTGAATGGGTTAGAGGTGCGCAATGCAACCTTATTGTATGAGAATTGATCGAACAAAGAAATAATATGCAATGATGAAATGCACACAAGATATATCACAAGTAACACAAGCAATAACACAAGGAAAGAAAACTAGATCTCAAGCAAGTAATTGAAAGCAATAGAGTGCAAGAGAAATTTAAAGCAAAATGGCACAAGGCAATCGCAAACACAAGATGTTTGTTTCGAGGTTCGAGCCACCGCTCTACTCCCCGCCTTCACCTCCGTGAAGGGTTTCCACTATCCACCGAGGACGATTACAACGGTCTACCGAAGACCCGAGCACCGAGCTCCACCAAGTACAATAACCTCTACCGAAGAGGTGTCTCCACAAGAACAAGAAGTAGAACAAGTAACCAAAGTGATCACAACAAGATCACTAAACTCTTTACAATGTCTCACTCTTTTACAACTTCCTTATAGAATGAGTAAGGGATTTTTAGCTCTATGAAGTGTAGTGAGAAAAACTCAGTTGTAGAGATGATTTTTGCTAGGAACACAACTGAAAACTAGCTCAAGAAAGAGTTGGAGATGAAGAGCTTAAACACTTTTCTTTTCTTTTTAAAAACTATGAAAACTTGAGGATTTTTCTTGGTATTTTGCAAGAGACTCTTCTCCTCTATTTATAGGGAGAGAAAAGGGTTAAAACTAATTTATTTTAAGTTTATTTGCTCTGAAAAAGTTCTCCAAAACCTCAGAAAAAGGTCTGCAAAAACAGATCAAAAAACAGATTTCAGAATTGCACAAAAGAGGAAAGAGCCGTTGGGCTGTTGCAGGCCTGGCGGTCGACCGGGCCGGTCGACCGCCAGCTCAGCTGGCAAAGAGCCGTTGGCTCGGGTCGACCGGTCGGGTCGACCGTCCTAAAAGACAAAACACAGCTTTCTTCTTGCGGTCGACCGGACGGTCGACCCAGAAAACCCGAGAGCAACTGCTTTCAGTCGGTCGACCCGGGCGGTCGGCCGACAGACGTGCACAAACGTGCACGTCCTGGCACTGGCGCCGGTCGACCGTGCCGGTCGTGCCGGTCAGCCTGAAACAGGAAAATCAGCAGATTTTGAACTTGGGAAATTTTGTAAAAATGTTTTGAAGTAAAGAAAGCTAAGTAATATGCTGGAAGGAGTATACATACATGATCTAAACATGATATTTATATTTGTAAAACTTAGGGTCATGTATATATACTAAGGTATAAAACTAAAGTTTTGACCATGAAAACTTGAATACAAAAACGCGTGTGTGTATCCTAGAGCCAATTTCCAAAACTCAAACTTTAACAATCTAATTCTTACATTGGTTCTAAGTACTACAAGTGCTTCAAGAGGGCTTTTCACCATAAGGTCTTCAACACTTGATTCTTGAGCCCAATTTGAGTTGACTTGAGTCCAAAACACTTGCTTATAGGGAATAAACCTTCTAGATGAGTTAGATCCCTGAAACACACTTAACCAATAAACAATATTAGTACAAATAACTAATATGTTTTGTAATCATCAAAACACACTTAAACACGGGTGATTGTAACCTTGGGCCAACAATCTCCCCCTTTTTGATGATGACAAAACATATAAGTTATTTAAACAAAAATGGAAGAAGAGCTTGGAAAGCTCCCCCTCAAATAATGCTATGTATCAAGAATGACTATGAAAAGCTAATACATAAGGCATTGAAAACACATAGTTTTGTTAAAAACTCAAAATACACAATAAACAAAACTCTTTTTCTTTTTCTCCCCCTTTTTGTCATACATCAAAAAGGGTTAAACAAAGCAAACAAAACATTTAAAAAATTTATCTTTAAGAATCCATAATGCAAACATTCAACTCACCACAAATAAAAGAGAATCTAGCATAGTCTAAAGGTTTAGTAAAAATATCGGCAAGTTGAAAATCGGTAGAAACATAGTCTATATCAATATCACCTTTCTCATAATGATCTTTAAGAAAGTGATACCTAATGTCAATGTGTTTGGTTTTACTATGTTGATTTGCATTCTTTGTCATGGAATAGTACTAGTATTATCACAAAATATTTTAACATGATCAAAGTGTAAATCATAGTCGAGGAGTGTATGTTTCATCCAAAGAACTTGTGCACAACAAGCTCCGGCTGCAACATACTCCGCCTCGGCGGTTGAAAGGGCTACCGAATTTTGCTTTTTGGAAGACCAAGATACAAGACAATTACCTAAGAATTGACATGTTCCACTTGTGCTCTTCCTATCTACCCTACAACCCGCATAGTCGGCATCCGAAAAACTCGTCATTGAAAATTGGCCGATTTTCGGATACCACAAACCCATTTCAATAGTGCCCTTAAGGTATCTAATTATGCGTTTAACCGCAATTATATGAGACTCTTTAGGACAAGATTGAAAACGTGCACAAAGACAAACGAAAACATAATATCCGGCCTACTAGCCGTCAAATACAATAAACTACCAATCATGCTACGATAAAGCTTAATGTCTACACTTTTACCTTATTCATCCTTGTCAAGCTTGGTAGTTGTTGCCATGGGAGTTTTGCTTACTTTAGATCCTTCAAGCCTGAACCTTTTGATTAATTCCTTTGTGTACTTGGCTTGATTGATGAAGATCCCATCCTTCCTTTGCTTGATTTGGAGTCCAAGGAAATAGTTGAGTTCCCCCATCATAGACATTTCAAATTCTTCCTTCATGCATGATTCAAAAGCTTGGCAAAGAGATTCATTAGTAGACCCAAAAATAATGTCATCTACATAAATTTGCACAATAAGAATATCATTTTCTACATGTTTTGTAAACAATGTTGTATCAATTTTCCTTTCTTAAAACCATTTGAAATTAAAAATGAAGAAAGTCTTTCATACCAAGCCCTAGGGGCTTGTTTTAAACCATAAAGAGCTTTATCTAATTTAAACACAAAATCCGGATGTGTAGGATCAACAAACCTGGGGGGTTGTTCAACATACACCTCCTCTTCAATAAAACCATTTAGAAAAGCACTTTTAACATCCATTTGAAATAATTTAAAATCTTTATATGAGGCAAATGCTAGTGTCATCCGTATGGCTTCAAGCCGTGCTACGGGTGCAAAGGTTTCTTCAAAATCGATTCCTTCGATTTGAGTGTAACCTTGGGCAACTAACCTAGCTTTATTCCTAACAACGTTACCCGATTCATCCAACTTGTTCTTAAAGATCCACTTAGTACCAATTGTTGGTCTATCGTGGGGCCTAGGAACAAGGTGCCAAACTTGGTTGCGCTCAAATTGATTGAGTTCCTCTTGCATAGCTAGCAACCAATATGAATCAGCCTCGGCTTCGAGGACGTTCTTGGGTTCAACATGAGAAATGAATGCATAATGACCACAATAATCATGAAGTTTAGAGCGAGTGGTTACCCCTTTAGATACTTCACCTATGACGAGGTCCTTGGGATGATGAGGATTGTATCTCCAACCCTTTGGAAGTTGTTGAGTAGGCTCCACGTCAATTGATTGAATTTCATGTCCTTGAGCCTCTTCTACTTTAGCTTCACTTCCTTCATCATCCTTTGGCTTGTCTCCCATAGTAGGTGTATCCTCCAAGGTCACTTTCTCCAAGCCTTCATCCAATGCATCTATTTTAACAACATTCTTAACAAACAAGTTAGATTCTTCAAACTTAACATGTATAGATTCCTCAATTGTCAAAGATGATCTATTGAAGATTCTATAAGCCTTGCTAGTGTTAGAATAACCAACAAAAATAGCCTCATAAGATCTAGCATCAAATTTTCCTAAATTATCTTTTGTATTTAAAACAAAACATTTGCATCCAAAAACCTTGAAATATGAAACATTTGGTTTTCTAGAAAAGTACATTTCAAAAGAAGTTTTTGAAGTATTTTTACACAAGAAAACACGATTTGATATATAGCATGATGTATTAACGGCCTCGGCCCACAAATAATGTGATAGACCATATTCACTTAGCATTGTCCTAGCCATCTCTTGTAAAGTTCGATTTTTCCGTTCAACTACTCCATTTTGTTGTGGAGTTCTAGGATAAGAAAGTTCATGCTTTATTCCATGTTCTTCACAAAAAGTGGTAAAGGGTAGGTTAATGAATTCACCTCCTCTATCACTTCTTATCCTTAAAATTGAAACATCCTTTTCTTTTCAACTCTTTTCTTAAAAGATTGGAAATATGTAAATGCTTGATTTTTGTGTTCAAGAAAGAAAACCCAAGTAAATCGTGAAAAGTCATCAACCAAAACAAATGCAAATCTATTCCCACTTAGACTTTTGGTTTGAGTAGGGCCAAATAAATCCATGTGGATTAATTCCAAAGGACGTGATGTCATGATATCCTTAATTGACCTGAAAGAAGACTTAGTTTGTTTCCCAAATTGACATGCGTCACAAACTCGGTCCTTTTCAAAATTCAAATAAGGAATACCTTTCACCATTTTCTTTGTATTTAATCTAGATATATGGTCAAATGAAATATGGCCTAATCTTCTATGCCACAACCAAGAGTCGTCATCGAGGGCTTTTAAACAAGTAATATTACAAGACATATTAGACATATCTATCATATAAACATTACTTTCACGAAAACCGGAAAACACACAAGTATTAGATATTCTATCAATTACTTTACAAACTACATTATCAAAAACAACATCAAAGCCTTTATCACAAAGTTGACTAACACTCAAGAGGTTATGCTTGAGTCCATCAACTAAAACTACATTCTCAATTAAAGAGGATGTGCCGAGTTTTACATTACCAATACCGATGATTTTACCCTTGGCATCATTTCCGAAGGTGACGGTGCCACCTTCATGGTATCTTGATAGGGTTGCAAAGTTGTTGATGTCCCAAGTCATGTGCCTTGAGCAACCACTATCAAGATACCACAATCCTCTACGTCGTTGGGCCTTAGAAGGTACCTACATCATTTAACAAAATTGTTGACTTTGGTACCCAAATTTTCTTGGGTCCTTGAAAGTTAGTGCTTCGAACCCAAACATTATGACAAGATGCACTTAGTCTATCATAGCAAAAATTAGCTAAGTGCCCTTTCCGCCCACAATGTGAACATGAGTACACTCTACCATACATGAATGCATGATGTGTGTGTGAAGTGTGAGCATGTTTTGGGGGTTTGCCACGATGTAAAGGTTGTGTGGTATGAGCATGAGCATGAGCATGGTAAACATTTTTCTTAGGGGCTTGTTTCTTAGGAAACATGGCCTCTATCTTCTTCTTATCAAATTCACAATTTTTCAAAACAATTCCTAATGAGTCTATTCTTTCTTTAAGCATGGTAATCTCATTAGAATCAACTAGTGGGGACTTGCCTTTACAAGAAATCTTATATTTGTCAAAATCTTTTTGGGTGGAAACAAGAGTGGAAAGTAATTCATCTTTTTCTTTAGAAAGAGTAAAAACATGATGATTAAGTGACTCATTTTCCTTTTTCATTTTTAAATACTTTTTCTTTAGGAAATCATAATTATGTGATAATTCTACAAAAGCTTCTCCTAGTTCATCCATGGAAAGTTCATCATTAAGAGAAGTGGAAGGGGTTACCTTGCTTGTGCTTTCATTGGCCATGAAGCACATGTTGGCGGTATCAATTTCCTCCTCGGATTCGCTCTCGGAATCCCATGTAGCTTTCATTGCCTTCTTCTTGTAAGGCTTCTTTGAGGTGGAGGGCTTCACTTTATCCGGGCACTCCGCAACAATGTGTCCCGGTCTTTGGCAATTGAAGCAAATTATCTTTCTTTCTTCTTTGCCTCCTTGCCATCTCCTTCTTCCTTGAAATTTAGCCTTGTTGTACATCCTCCGGACGTTCTTCACAAGAAGTGAGAGCTCTTCGTCATCTTCTTCTTCATCGTCTTCGTCGGAGTGTGTGGATTGGCTTTTGAAGGCTATAGTCTTTTTCTTGGAAGGAGCCATATCTTCCCTTGCCTTTCTTTCCATCTCATGGGTTTTGAGGTTCCCAATGAGACCTATTAGCTCCATCTCCTCCTTGTCATTGAGTTCCTTCAAGGTTGTTGCTTTTACTTCCCATGAAGGAGGAAGAGCCCGGATGATCTTTCTAACTCTTTGATCATTATCAATGCCATCACCTAGAGAAGAAAGTCCATTAGTAATCTTAGTAAATTTTGTAACCATATCATCTATGGTTTCATTTTCTTGCATGCAAAAGTTTTCATATTGGGACCGAAGAAGGTCTATCTTAGCCCTCTTTACTTGTGAAGTCCCTTCATGTGTAACTAGCAAATGTGTCCAAATTTCATATGCGGACTTGCAATGAATAACTCTAGCTATGTCATCATCATTGAGGGCTTGAAGTAGTGCATAGTGAGCCCTAGCATTGGCATCAAATTCCTTAGTCTCAATTTCGGACCAAGTAGATTCATCACCGGGGGGTGCACTAAAGGGTTTGGTCACGGCCTTTGCAACTCGACTACCTAGAGATTGTAAGAAAACGGTCATCTTAACCTTCCATATGGGAAAGTTAAGTCCATCAAACTTAGGAGGGGTTTTAATACCATCGGCCATTTTTACTAAGTGAGAATGAATGAAATGATTAGCAATATTAGGATCTCTCTAAGGTTGTTAAGCCAAAAGCCTAGAGTCCAAGCTCTGATACCAATTGAAAAATATCTAGAGGGGGGGTGAATAGGTGTAATTGCTAATCTAACAATCTTTTTAAAATTAAGATGGATGAATGATGCAACGATCTCTCAAAACAAGACTAAGAGCCGAATACCCCGTGAGAGGTTCTGAACTCCTTCCTCCCAATTCCCCTTGAATGGGTTAGAGGTGCGCAATGCAACCTTGTTGTATGAGAATTGATCGAACAAAGAAATAATATGCAATGATGAAATGCACACAAGATATATCACAAGTAACACAAGCAATAACACAAGGAAAGAAAACTAGATCTCAAGCAAGTAATTGAAAGCAATAGAGTGCAAGAGAAATTTAAAGCAAAATGGACACAAGGCAATCGCAAACACAAGATGTTTGTTTCGAGGTTCGAGCCACCGCTCTACTCCCCGCCTTCACCTCCGTGAAGGGTTTCCACTATCCACCGAGGACGATTACAACGGTCTACCGAAGACCCGAGCACCGAGCTCCACCAAGTACAATAACCTCTACCGAAGAGGTGTCTCCACAAGAACAAGAAGTAGAACAAGTAACCAAAGTGATCACAACAAGATCACTAAACTCTTTACAATGTCTCACTCTTTTACAACTTCCTTATAGAATGAGTAAGGGATTTTTGGCTCTATGAAGTGTAGTGAGAAAAACTCAGTTGTAGAGTTGATTTTGCTAGGGAACACAACTGAAAACTAGCTCAAGAAAGAGTTGGAGATGAAGAGCTTAAACACTTTTCTTTTCTTTTTAAAAACTATGAAACTTGAGGATTTTTCTTGGTATTTTGCAAGAGACTCTTCTCCTCTATTTATAGGGAGAGAAAAGGGTTAAAACTAATTTATTTTAAGTTTATTTGCTCTGAAAAAGTTCTCCAAAACCTCAGAAAAAGGTCTGCAAAAACAGATCAAAAAACAGATTTCAGAATTGCACAAAAGAGGAAAGAGCCGTTGGGCTGTTGCAGGCCTGGCGGTCGACCGGGCCGGTCGACCGCCAGCTCAGCTGGCAAAGAGCCGTTGGCTCGTCGGGTCGACCGTCCTAAAAGACAAAACACAGCTTTCTTCTTGCGGTCGACCGGACGGTCGACCCAGAAAACCCCGAGAGCAACTGCTTTCAGTCGGTCGACCCGGGCGGTCGGCCGACAGACGTGCACAAACGTGCACGTCCTGGCACTGGCGCCGGTCGACCGTGCCGGTCGGCCGGTCAGCCTGAAACAGGAAAATCAGCAGGATTTTGAACTTGGGAAATTTTGTAAAAATGTTTTGAAGTAAAGAAAGCTAAGTAATATGCTGGAAGGAGTATACATACATGATCTAAACATGATATTTATATTTGTAAAAACTTAGGGTCATGTATATATATACTAAGGCATAAAACTAAAGTTTTGACCATGAAAACTTGAATACAAAAACGCGTGTGTGTATCCTAGAGCCAATTTCAAAACTCAAACTTTAACAATCTAATTCTTACATTGGTTCTAAGTACTACAAGTGCTTCAAGAGGGCTTTTCACCATAAGGTCTTCAACACTTGATTCTTGAGCCCAATTTGAGTTGACTTGAGTCCAAAACACTTGCTTATAGGGAATAAACCTTCTAGATGAGTTAGATCCCTGAAACACACTTAACCAATAAACAATATTAGTACAAATAACTAATATGTTTTGTAATCATCAAAACACACTTAAACACGGGTGATTGTAACCTTGGGCCAACAGTAATTGTATATAGAAACTATGTAATACTACTCCTAGTTCTTGAAAACAACATTTTTTCCCCGTTCGAGCACTATTAGAATCTTATAAAGCCAAGTTTAGGCCAATCATGGCTCAGAGATTGACTTTTGGTCAAACTCCACGATTAAGAGTAGAAACAAGGTTATTATTTAGTAGCAATTGCATATAGAAACTATGTAATATCACTCAAGACTCTTGAAAACCATATTTTCTCCCCATTTAGGCCCGATTCGTCTCCTATAAGGCTTAGTTCAGAGCAATCTAGGCTGAAAGTTTTACTTTTGGTCAAACTTTCAAATTAAGACTAGAAACAAGCTTAATTAGTAGTAATTATCCACAAAAACTATGTCATACTTCTCTCGGCTCTTGAAAATCATGTTTTCTCCCTTTTTGAGCCCGATTTGGCTCTTATAAGGATTAGTTCAGGTCAATCGGCACTGAAAGTTTGACTGTTAGTCAAACTTCCCAATTACACTAGAAATAAGATAAATTAGTAGTTATTGTACATAAAAATTGTGCAACATCACTCACCGCTTAGAAACCACGTTTCCCCCATTTGGGCCCTATTTAGTTTAAATAAGGCCTACTTCTTGCCAATCAGGTTAAAGTTTGACTTTTGGTCAAACTTCACAATTAATACTAGAAACAAGTTTAATTAGTCATAATTGTATATAAAAACGATGTAATACTACTCCTGATTCTTGTAAATCATGTTTTCTCCTTATTTGAGCCAATCTGGCTTTGATATGGCCCAGTTTAGGTCAATTAAGGCTGAATATTTGCCTTTGAATCAAACTTCCTAATTAAGATTAGAAACAAGTTTAATTAATAATATTTATATTAGAAACTATGTAATACTACTCCCAACTCTTGAAAACCAAGGTTTCTCCCCGTTTGGGTCCTACTCGGCTCTTATAAGGCCTAGTACAGGCCAATCGGGCTGGAAAGATTGACTTTTAGTCAAACTCCCAATTAAGACTAGAGATAAGTTTAATTAGTATTAATTATACATAAAAACTATGTAATACTACTCTGAGCTCTTGAAAATATGTTTTCTCCTGGTTTGGGCCCAATTCGGCTCTTATATAAGGCCTATTTCAGGCCAATCGGGACTGAAAGTGTAACTTTTGGTTAAAGTTTTTAGTTAAGACTAAAAATAAGGTAAATTGAAGTAATTATGCATAGAAATTTTGCAACACCGCTCATGGCTCCTGAAAACCACATTTTCCCCCATTCGGGCCCTATTCGGCTCTAATTAAGGCCTAGTTCAGGCTAATTGGGGCTAAAATTTGATTTTTAGTCAAACTTCCCAATTTAGAGAAGAAATAAGGATAATTAGAAATAATAGTATATTGACCATACGGAATACTTCTCACGGCTTTTGAAAACCATATTTTCTCCTTATTTAGGCCCTCATCGTCTCTTATAAGGCCAAGCTCAAGCCAATCGCGGATGATATTTGACTCATGGTCAGACTTTCCAATTAAGACTTGAAATACGGTTAATTAGTAGTAATTGATATGATAACTATATAATATTAATCTCGGCTCTTGAAAACCATGTTCTCTGCCCGTTTGGGCCCTATTTGGCTCTTATGTGCCTAGCTTAGCGGCCTGATGTAATAAGGTTAATTAAAACTATGTAATACCACTCATGACTGATGGAAACCATATTTTTCTCCTTGTTTGGGCCCTGTTAGGCTTTTATAAGTCCAAGTTAAGGCCAATCAGAGCTGAAAGTTTGACTTTTGGTCAAACTTTCTAATTAAGACTAGAAATAGAGTTATTTAGTAGAAATTGCACATAGAAACTATGTAATACTAATTTTGGCTCTTGAAAATCATGTTTTCTTTCCGTTTGGGACTTATTCGGCTCTTATAAGGCCTAATTCAAGCTAATCGGGCTAAAAGTATGGCTTTTGGTGAAACTTTCTAATTTAGACTTGAAATATGATTTATTAGTCGCAATTGTACATAGAAACTATGTAATATTAATCTCGGCTCTTGAAAATCACGATTTAAACCCATTTGGGCCCTATTTGGCTCTTATGTGGCTTAGTTCATATCAATCATGGCTGAAAGCTTGACTTTTAATCAAACTTTTTAATTAAGATTAGAAACAAGTTTAATTAGTAATTATACACAGAAACTATATAATACTACTCCCGGCTCTTGAAAATCACGTTTTCTCCCCGTTTGGGCCCAATTCGACTTTTATATGGCCAAGTGCAGGCCAATTGAGATTACAAGTTTCACATTTGGTTTAACTTCCCAATTAAGACTAGAAATAAAATTAATTAATATTAGTTGTACTTAGAAACTATTTAATACCCCTCATATCTCTTGAAAACCAAATTTTATCCCCATTGGGCCCTATTCGGCCATTAAAAGGCTTAGTTCAGGCCAATCTGAGCTGAAATTTGACTTTTGGACAAACTTCCAGATTAAGATGAGAAATAAGGTTAATTAGTAGTAATTAGACATATAAACTATATAATACTACTTTCGGCTATTGAAAGCTACATTATCTCCCTGTGTCGCGCTATTCGACTCTTTAAAGCGCTAATTCAGGCCAATCGTGGCTGAAAGTTTGACTTTAATCAAGTTTTCACATTAAAACTAAAAACAAAGTTAATTAGCATTAATTACACATAGAAACTATGTAAAACTACGCCGGCACTTGAAAACCACGTTTTCTACCCGTTTGGCCCTATTCGGCTCCTATAAAGCCTAGTTCAGACCAATCAGGGCTGAAACTATGACTTTTAGTCCAATTTTCAAATTAAGATTATAAATAAGTTTAATTAATAGCAATTGTTCAAAGAAACTATGTATAATACTACTTTCAGCACTTGAAAACTATATTTTTTCCCTGATTAGGCTAAATTCAGCTCATATAAGGCCTAATCAGGCCAATCGAGGTTGAAAGTTTGATTTTTAGTCAAATTTCTAAATTAAGACATGAAACAAGTTTAATTAGTAGTAGTTTTATATAAAAACTATATAATACTACTCCCGGCTCTTGAAAATCATATTTTCTTCCCGTTTTGACCCTAATTGGCTCTTATAAGTCCTAGTTCATTACAATTGGGGATGAATATTTGACTATTTATAAACTTGCCAATTAAGACTGAAATACTTAGTAGCAATTATACATATAAACTATTTAATATTAATCCTAGTTTTTAAAAATCACATTTTCTGCCCGTTTGAGCCTTATCCAGCTCTTATAAGGCCTAGTTCAGACCAATCAGGATTAAAAGCTAGACTTTTAGTCAAACTTCCCAATTAAGACTAGAAAAATAAGGTTAATTAGTAGTAATTATACAGAGAAACTATGTAATATAAATTCTGGCTCTTGAAAACCATATTTTCTACCCATTTGGGCTCTATTCGGCTCATATATAACCTAATTCAGATCAGTCGGGACTGAAAGTTTGACTTTTAGTCAAAATTTTAAATTAAGACTAAAACAATTTTAATTAGTTGTAATTGTACGTAGAAACTATGTAATACTACGCCAGGATCTTTAAACCACATTTTCTTCCCAGTTTGGGTCAAATTCGGCTCAAATAAGGCCTAGTTCAGGCCAATCGGGATTGAAAGTTTGACTTTTATTTAAACTTTCTAATTAAGAGTAGAAATATGGTTAATTAATAAAAATTATATATATAAACTTTATAATACCACTCATGGCTCTTAAAACCCATGTTTTCTCCCTTTGACCCTGTTCGGCTCTTTAAGGCCTAGTTCAGCCCAATCGGGTTTGACAGTTTGATTTTTAGTTGAACTTTACAATTAAGACAAGAAATAAGGTTAATTAGTAGTAATTTTACATAGAAATTATGTAATATCACTCACGGCTCTTGAAAACCATATTTTCCTTCTTTTCGGGCCTATTCAGCTCTAATAAGACCTAGTTCATATCAATCGGGGCTTAAAGTTAGACTTTGGTCAAACTTCACAACTAATACTAGAAATAAGGATAATTTGTGGTAAAATTGTATATTGAAATTATGTATACCACTCACAGCTCATGAAAACCATATTTTTTGCACCTTTGGGCCCTACTCAGATCTTATAAGGCCTAGTTCAAGCAAATCATGGCTGAAAGTTTGACTTTTGGTCAAAATTTTAAATTAAGTCTAGAAAAAAGTTTAATTATTAATGCCTGTACTTATATACTATATACCAGCTCTTGGAAACCATATTTTCCCCCCATTTGGGACCAATTCGGCTCTTATAAGGCCTAGTTCAGGCCAATCGGGATTAGTAGTTTGACTTTTGATTAAACTTTCCAAAAAGACTAGAAATAAAGTTAACTAGTTGTAACTATACATAAAAACTACGTAATATTACTCACGGCTCATGAAAATCATACTTTCTCCCTGTTGGTACCCAATTCGGCACTTATAAGGCTTAGTTCAGGCCAATCAGGGCTGAAAGTTTGACTTTGGTCAAACTTTTAAATTAAGACTTGAATAAAGGTTAATTAGTAGTAATGTTGCATCGAAACTATGAAAGACCACTCACGACTCTTGAAAAACTTGTTTTCTCCCCGTTTGGTCCTATTCAGCTCTTATAAGCCTAGCTTAGTCCAATCAGGGCTGCAATTTGTCATTTGATTAAATTACCCAATTAAGGCTAGAAATAAGGCAAACTAGTAGTAATTGTATATAAAAATTATGTAACACCATTCACGGCTCCTGAAAACCACATTTTTTCCCCATTTGGGCCCATTCAGCTCTTATAAGGCTTAGTTCAAGCCAATCGGGGTTAAAAGTTTGATTTATGGGTTAAACTTCTCTATTACTAGAAATAAGGTTAATTATCATTAATTGTACGTAGAAACTACAAATAGTGCTCAATGCCCCTGAAAACCATGTTTCCTGCACGTTTGGGCCCTAATTCGGACCTTATAAGGCCTAGTGTAAGCCAATTTTGATTTTTAGTTAAACTTCTCAATTAAGACATGAAATAAGGTTAATTAGTAGTAATTGAACATAGAAACTATATAATACTACACCTGGCTCTTGAAAATCTTATTTCTCTCCCCCCCCGTTTGGGCCCTACTCGGCTCTTATAAGCCCTTAGTTCAGTTCAATCAGGGCTGAAAGTTTAACTTTTAGTCAAACTTTCTAATTAAGATTAAAAATAAGTTTAATTAGTCATTATTTTATATAGAAACAATGTAATACTACTTCAGGCTCTTGAAAACCTCATTTTCTTCCCGTTTGGGCCCTCCTATTCGCATTTTATAAGGCCTAATTTGACCAAACAGGGCTGCCAGTTTGAATTTTGGTCAAACTTCCTAATTAAGACTGGTAACAAGTTTATTAGTAGTAGTTATGCATAGAAATTATATAATACCACTCATGGCTTATGAAAATCATGTTTTCTTCCCGTTTTGGGGTCAATCCGGCTCTTATATGGCATAGTTGAGGCCATCAGGATTGAAAATTAGACTTTTGATCAAACTTTCAAAAAAAGAATGGAAACATGGTTAATTAAAAGAAATTGTACATAGAAACTATGTAATACCACTCACGGCTCTTGAAAATCATGTTTTCTCCCTATTTGGGCCCTATTAGACTGTTATAAGGCCTAATTCTGGCTAATCGGGCCTGAAAGCATTATTTTTTTTAAACTTTTCAATTAGGACTAGAATAAGGTTAATAAGCAGTAATTTTACATAGAAAGTATGTAATATTACTCACAACTCTTAAAAACCATGCTTTCTCCTTGTTTGGGCTCTTTTCGGCTCTTACAATGCCTAGTTCAGGCCAATCGGGGTTGAAACTTTGACTTTTGGTCAAACTTTTAAATCAAGACAAGAAAAAGTTTAATTAGTAGTAATTATAGGTAGAAACTGTGTAATACAACTTCGCGCTCTTGAAAACCAAATTTTCTCCCCGTTTGGGCCCTGTTCGGCTCTTACAAGGCCTAATTCAGGCCAATCAGGATTGAAAGTTTGACTTTTGGTTTAACTTCCTAATTAAGATTAGAAATACAGTTAAATACTAGTAATTGTACATATAAACTATGTAATTCCACTCATGACTCTTGAAAACTATGTTTTCTCCCAATTTGGGCCCTATTCGGCCCTTATCAGGCCTAACTCAGGCAAGTTAGGGGTAAAAAAGTTTGATTTTTGATCAAACTTCTTAATTAAAACTAGAAACAAATTTAATTAGTAGTAATTGTACATAGAAATTATGTAATATACTCTCAGCTCTTGAAAAAACTATGTAATACTACTCTCGGCTCTTGAAAATCACGTTATCTTATAAGGCATAGCTCGGTCAATCGAGACTGAAAGTTTGATTTCTAGTCAATTTTTCAAATTAAGATTAAAAAAAATTTAATTAATTGTAATTGGGCATAGAAACTATGTAATACTATTCTCGGCTCTTAAAAACCTCATTTTCTCCCCGTTTCGGCTAGTTTAGGCCAATCGGGATTAAAAATTTGAATTTTAGTCATGCTTTCTAACTAAGACTAGAAAACAAGGCTAATTAATAGCAATTATACATAAAAACTATGTAATATTAATTTCAGCTCTTGAAAACCAGTTTTCTGCCTGTTTGGGCCCTTTTCGGCTCTTATATGGCGTAGTTAGGTCAGTCAGGGCTGAAAGGTTGAATATTGGTCAAACTTCTCATTTAAGACTAGAAATAAGTTTAATTAGTTGTAATTGTATATAAAAATTGTGTTATACTATGCCGGGCTCTTTAAAACCATATTTTCTCCCATGTTTGGCCCCAATTCGGCTCTCATAAGGCCTAATTTAGGTTAATCGGGATTGAAAGTTCGTCTTTTGATCAAACTTCCTAATTAAAACTAAAAACAATGTTAATTAAAAAAATTAAACGTAGAAACTTCGTAATACCACCTAGGGCTCTAGAAAACCATATATTCTCTCTTTTTGGGCCCTATTGGCTCTCATAAAGCCTAGTTCAGGCCAATTAATTGGGCTGACGGTTTGACTTTTGGTCAAACTTTCCAATTAAGACCAGAAACATGGTTAATTAGTAGTAATTTCATAGAAATTATGTAATACCACTCTTGGCACTTGAAAATCATGTTTTCTCCCCGTTTGGACCCTAATCAGATCGACTCTTATAAGGCCTATTTCAGGCTAATCTGAGCTGAAATTTTGACTTTTTGTCAAACTCCCATTAGGATTAGAAATAAGGTAAATCAATAGAAATTGTACATAAAAATTTTATAGTAATTGTACATAGAAATTATGTAATATACTCTCAGCTCTTGAAAAAACTATGTAATACTACTATCAGCTCTTGAAAATCACGTTATCTTATAAGACATAGCTCAAATCAATCAGGGCTCAAAATTTGACTTTTGGTCAAACTTCATAATTAATACTAGAAATAAGTTTAATTAATAGTATTTTTATTAGAAACTATGTAATACTACTCTCAACTCTTGAAAATAAAGTTTTCTCCCCGTTTGGGTCCTATTCGGCTCTTATAAGGCCTAGCACAGGCCAATCGGGCTGAAAAGATTGACTTTTAAAAAAATTTTCCAATTAAGACTAGAGACAAGTTTAATTAGTATTAATTATATATAAAAACTATGTAATACTACTCTGGGCACTTGAAAACCATATTTTCTCTCGGTTTTGGCCCAATTCAGCCTTATATAAGGCCTAGTTCAGGCCAATCGGGGCTGAAAGTATAACTTTTGGTTAAAGTTTTCAATTAAGACTAGAAACAAGGTAAATTATAGTAATTGTGTATAGAAAATTTTGCAACACCGTTCATGGCTCCTGAAAACCACGTTTTTCCCCATTTGGGCCCTATTCGGCTCTAATTAAGGCCAAGTTCTGGCTATTTGGGGCTAAAATTTAATTTTTGGTTAAACTTCCCAATTTAGAGTAGAAATGAGGATAATTTAAAATAATAGTATATTGAACATATGCAATACTTCATACGGCTCTTGAAAATCATATTTTCTCCTTACTTAGGCCCTCCTCGTCTCCTATAAGACCAAGCATAAGCCAATAGCGGATCAATATTTGACTCATGTCAGACTTTCCAATTATGACTTGAAACACAGTTAATTAGTAGTAATTGATATGCTAATTGTATAATATTAATCTTGGCTCTTGAAAACCATGTTCTCTGCCCGTTTGGGCTCCATTTGGCTCTTATATGCCTAGCTTAGGCCAATCGGGACAGAAAAATTTATTTTGGTCAAACTTCCCAATTTAGACTTGAAACAAGATTTTTTAGTCGCAATTGTACATAGAAACTATGTAATATTAATCCCGGCTCCTTAAAACAACGATTTAAGCCCATTTGGGCCCTATTTGGCTCTTATATGGCTTAGTTCATATCAATCATGGCTGAAAGTTTGACTTTTAATCAAACTTCTCAATTAGGACTAGAAACAAGTTTAATTAGTAATTGTACATAAAAACTATATAATACTACTCCCTCGCTCTTAAAAACCACGTTTTCTCCCCGTTTGGGCCTAATTCGGCTCTTATCCTAGTGCAGGCCAATCGAGATTACAAATTTTATTTTTGGTTTAACTTCCCAATTAAGACTAGAAATAAGGTCAATTAATACTAGTTGTACTTAGAAACTATTTAATACCCCTCATATCTCTTAAAAACCAAATTCTCCACATTTGGGCCTTATTCGGCCCTTATAAGGCTTAGTTCAGGCCAATCCGGGCTGAAATTTGAATTTTGGTCAAACTTTCCAATTAAGATGAGAAACAAGGTTAATTAGTAGTAATTGGACATATAAACTATAAATATTGCTTTCAGCTATTTAAAGCTACATTATCTCCCTGTGTCGCGCTTTTCGAGTCATTAAAGCGCTAATTCAGGGCAATTGTGGCTCAAAGTTTGACTTTTATCAAATTTCTAAATTAATATATGAAACAAGTTTAATTAGTAGTAGTTTTATATAAATACTATGTAATACTACTCCCGGCTCTTGAAAATCACATTTTCTCCCCCGTTTGGGCCCTAATTGGCTCTTATAAGGCCTAGTTCAGTACAAGCGGGGATGAATATTTGATTATTTATAAACTTACCAATTAAGACTGAAAACAAGGTTAATTAGTAGCAATTGTACATATAAACTATTTAATATTAATCCTAGCTTTTAAAATCACATTTCCTGCCCGTTTGACTCTTATCCGGTTCTTATAAGGCCTAGTTCAGACCAATCGGGATTGAAAGCTAGACCTTTAGTCAAGCTTCCTAATAAGACTAGAAAAACAAGTTTAATTAGTAGTAATTATACATAGAAACTATGTAATATTAATTCTGGCTCTTGAAAATCATATTTTTGCCCATTTGGGCTCTATTCGGCTCTTATATGGCCTAGTTTAGATCAGTCGGGACTGAAAGTTTGACTTCTTATTAAACTTCCCAATTAAGACTAAAACATGTTTAATTAGTTATAGTTGTACGTAGAAACTATGTAATACTACACCAGGATCTTTAAACCACATTTTCTCTCCCATTTAGGCTAATTTCGTCTCTTATAAGGCAAAGTTCAGGCCAATGGGATTGAAAGTTTGACTTTTGGTCAAACTTCTAATTAAGAGTAGAAACATGCTTAATTAATAAAATTATATATAGAAACTTTATAATACAACTCATGGCTCTTAAAGCCCATGTTTTCTCCCTTTGGTCCTGTTCGGCTCTTTAAGGCCTAGTTCAGGCTAATCGGGTTTGACAGTTTGACTTGTAGTTGAACTTTATAATTAAGACAAGAAACAAGATTAATTAATAGTAATTTTACATAGAAACTATGTAATACCACTTACAGCTCTTTAAAACAACATTTTCCTTCTTTTATGGCTTATTCAGCTCTAATAAGACCTAATTCATTTATAAAGTTTGACTTTTGGTCAAACTTCACAACATATATTAGAAATAAGGATAATTTGTGGTAATTGTTATGTAATACCACTCACGGCTCTTGAAAATCATATTTTTTGCACTTTTGGGTCCTACTCAGATCTTATAAGGCCTAGTTCAAGCAAATCGGGGCTGAAAGTTTGACTTTTGGTCAAAATTTTAAATTAAGTCTAGAAAAAAGTTTAATTACTAATGTCTGTACTTAGATACCATGTACCAGCTCTTGAAAACCATGATTTCTCCCCCGTTTGGGACCAATTTGGCTCTTTAAGGCCTAGTTCAGGCCAATCGGGATTAGTAGTTTGACTTTTGATCAAACTTCCCAAAAAGACTAGAAATAAAGTTAACTAGTAGTAACTGTACATAAAAACTACGTAATATTACTCATGGCTCTTGAAAATCATATTTTCTCCCTGTTGGTGCCAATTCGGCACTTATAAGGCTTAGTTCAGACCAATCAGGGCTGAAAGTTTGACTTTTGGTCAAACTTTTAAATTAAGACTTGAATCAAGGTTAATTGTAGTAGACTCTTGAAAAACTTGTTTTCTCTCTGTTTGGTCCTATTCAGCTCCTATAAGCCCCAGCTAGTCCAATCAGGGCTGCAATTTATCATTTGATTAAATTACCCAATTAAGGCTTGAAATAAGGCAAACTAGTAGTAATTGTACATAAAAATTATGCAACACCATTCACGGCTCCTGAAAATCACATTTTTTGCCGTTTGAGCCCATTCAGCTCTTATAAGGCTTAGTTCAAGCCAATTGGGGCTGAAAGTTCGATTTATGGGTCAAACTTCTCAATTACTAGAAATAACGTTAATTATAATTAATTGTACGTAGAAACTATGTAATAGTGCTCAATGCCCCTGAAAACCATGTTTTCTGCACATTTGGGCCCTATTCGGACCTTATAAGGCCTAGTGTAAGCCAATTTTGACTTTTAATTAAACTTCTCAATTAAGACATGAAACAAGGTTAATTAGTAATAATTGAATATAGAAACTATGTAATACTACTCCCGGCTCTTGAAAATCTTATTTTTTTCCCCCCTTTTGGGTCCTACTCGGCTCTTATAAGGCCTTAGTTCCGTTCAATCGTGGCTGAAAGTTTAACTTTTTGTCAAACTTTCTAATTAAAACTAAAAATAAGTTTAATTAGTAGTATTTTTATATAAAAACTATGTAATACTACTTCAGGCTCTTGAAAACCTCATTTTCTCCCCGTTTTGGCCCTATTCGCATCTTATAAGGCCTAGTTTGGACCAAATAGGGCTGCGTATGAATTTTGGTCCTTTCCTAATTAAGACTGGTAACAAGTTTATTAGTAGTAGTTGTGCATAGAAATTATGTAATACCACTCATAGCTCATGAAAATCATGTTTTCTCCCCGTTTTAGGGTCAATCCAGCTCTTATATGGCATAGTTGAGGCCATCAGGATTGAAAATTAGACTTTTGATTAAACTTTCAAATAAAGAATGGAAACATGGTTAATTAAAAGAAATTGTACATAAAAACTATGTAATACCACTCACGGCTCTTGAAAATCATGTTTTTCCCTATTTGGGCCCTATTAGACTGTTATAAGGCCTAATTCTGGCTAATCGGGATGAAAGCTTGATTTTTTTAAATTTTCAATTAGGATTAGAATAAGGTTAATAAGCAGTAATTTTACATAGAAAGTATGTAATATTACTCATGACTCTTAAAAACCATGCTTTCTCCTTGTTTGGGATCTTTTGGCTCTTACAATGCCTAGTTCAGGCCAATCGGGGTTGAAACTTTGAATTTTGATCAAACTTTTAAATCAAGACAAAAAAAGTTTAATTAGTAGTAATTATAGGTAGAACTGTGTAATACAACTTCGCGCTCTTGAAAACCAAATTTTCTCCTCGTTTGGGCCCTGTTCGGCTCTTACAAGGCCTAGTTCAGGCCAATCAGGATTGAAAGTTTGACTTTTGGTTTAACTTTCTAATTAAAATTAGAAATACAGTTAACTTGTAGTAATTGTACATATAAACTATGTAATTCCACTCATAACTCTTGAAAACTATGTTTTCTCCCAATTTGGGCCCTATTCGGCTCTTATCAGGCTTAACTCAGGCAAGTTAGGGGTAAAAAAGTTTGATTTTTGATCAAACTTCTTAATTAAGACTAGAAACAAATTTAATTAGTAGTAATTGTACATAGAAATTATGTAATATACTCTCAGCTCTTGAAAAAACTATGTAATACTACTCTCGACTCTTGAAAATCACGTTAGCTTATAAGGCATAGCTCAAATCAATCAGGGCTCAAAAATTTAACTTTTGGTCAAACTTCATAATTAATACTAGAAATAAGTTTAATTAGTAGTATTTGTATTAGAAACTATGTAATACTACTCTCAACTCTTGAAAACTAAGTTTTCTCCCCGTTTGGGTCCTATTCGGCTCTTATAAGGCCTAGCACAGGCCAATCGGGCTGAAAAGATTGACTTTTTGTCAAACTTCTCAATTAAGACTAGAGACAAGTTTAATTAGTTTTAATTATACATAAAAACTATGTAATACTACTCTGGGCTCTTGAAAACCATGTTTTCTCCTGGTTTGGGCCCAATCAGCTCTTATATAAGGCCTAGTTCAGGCCAATCAGGGCTGAAAGTATAACTTTTGGTTAAAGTTTTCAATTTAGACTAGAAACAAGGTAAATTATAGTAATTTTGCATAGAAAATTTGCAACACCGCTCATGGCTCCTGAAAACCACGTTTTTCCCCCATTTGGGTCCTATTCGGCTCTAATTAAGGCCAAGTTCTAGCTAATTGGGGCTAAAATTTAATTTTGGTCAAACTTCCCAATTTAGACTAGAAATGAGGATAATTTGAAATAACAGTATATTGAACATATGCAATACTTTATACGGCTCTTGAAAATCATATTTTCTCCTTATTTAGGCCCTACTAATCTCTTATAAGGCCAAGTTCAAGACAATCGCGGATGAATGTTTGACTCATGTCAGACTTTCCAATTAAGACTTGAAATACGATTAATTAGTAGTAATTCATATGCTAACTATATAATATTAATCTCAGCTTTTGAAAACCATGTTCTCTGCCCGTTTGGGCTCTATTTGGCTCTTATATGCCAACTTAGGCCAATCGGGATAGAAAAATTTACTTTTGATCAAACTTCCTAATTTAGACTTGAAACAAGATTTATTAGTCGCAATTGTACATAGAACTATGTAATATTAATCCCGACTCTTGAAAACAATAATTTAAGCCCATTTGGGCCTTATTTGGCTCTTATGTGGCTTAGTTCATATCAATCATGGCTGAAAATTTGACTTTTAATCAAACTTCTCAATTAAGACTAGAAACAAGTTTAATTAGTAATTTTACATAGAAACTATATAATATTACTCCGGCTCTTGGAAATCATGTTTTCTCCTCGTTTGGGTCCAATTCGGCTCTTATATGGCCTAGTGCAGGCCAATTGAGATTACAAGTTTTATTTTTGGTTTAACTTCCCAATTAAGACTAGAAACAAGGTGAATTAATACTAGTTATACTTAGAGACTATTTAATACCCCTCATATCTCTTGAAAACTAAATTCTCCCCGTTTGGGCCTTATTCAGCCCTTATAAGGCTTAGTTCAGGCCAATCCGGGCTGAAATTTAACTTTTGATCAAACTTTCTAATTAAGATGAGAAACAAGGTTAATTAGTAGTAATTGGACATATAAATTACTTTCGGCTACTTAAAGCTACATTATCTCCCTGTGTCGCGATTTTTGACTTTTTAAAGCGCTAATTCAAGGCAATTGTGGCTCAAAGTTTGACTTTTAGTCAAATTTCTAAATTAAGATATGAAACAAGTTTAATTAATAGTAGTTTTATATAAAAACTATGTAATACTACTCCCGGCTCTTGACATTTTCTCCTCGTTTGGGCCCAATTAGCTCTTATAAGGCCTAGTTCATTACAATCGGGGATGAATATTTGACTATTTGTAAACTTACCAATTAAGACTGAAAACAAGGTTAATTAGTAGCAATTGTACATATAAACTATTTAATATTAATCCTGGTTTTTTAAAATCACATTTCCTGCCCGTTTGAGTCTTATCCGGTTCTTATAAGGCCTAGTTTAGACCAATCGGGATTGAAAGCTAGACCTTTAGTCAAACTTTCTAATAAGACTAGAAAAATAAGTCTAATTAGTAGTAATTGTACATAAAAACTATGTAATATTAATTCTGGCTCTTGAAAGCCATATTTTCTACCATTCGGGCTCTATTCGGCTCTTATATGGCCTAGTTTAGATCAGTCGGGACTGAAAGTTTGACTTTTAGTCAAACTTCCCAATTAAGACTAAAACAAGTTTAATTAGTTATAGTTGTACGTAGAAACTATGTAATACTACACCAAGATCTTTAAACCACATTTTCTCCCGTTTAGGCCAATTTCGGCTCTTATAAGGCCTAGTTCAGGCCAATTGGGATTGAAAGTTTGACTTTTGGTCAAACTTCTAATTAAGAGTAGAAACATGGTTAATTAATAAAAATTATATATGGAAACTTTATAATACCACTCATGGCTCTTAAAGCCCATGTTTTCTCCCTTTGGCCCTGTTCGGTTCTTTAAGGCCTAGTTCAGGCTAATCGGGTTTGACAGTTTGACTTTTAGTTGAACTTTGCAATTAAGACAAGAAACAAGGTTAATTAGTAGTAATTTTATATAGAAACTATGTAATACCACTCACAGCTCTTTAAAACCATATTTTCCTCCTTTTTTGTTTGTTCAGCTCTTATAAGACCTAGTTTATGTATAAAGTTTGACTTTTGGTCAAACTTCACAACTAATATTAGAAATAAGGATAATTTGTGGTAATTGTATATTTAAATTATGTAATACCACTCACGGCTGTTGAAAATCATATTTTTTGCACCTTTGGGCCCTACTCGATCTTATAAGGCCTAGTTCAGGCAAATCGACGCTGAAAGTTTGACTTTTGGTCAAATTTTAAATTAAGTCTAGAAAAAGGTTTAATTACTAATATCTATACTTAGATACCATGTACCAGCTCTTGAAAACCATGTTTTCTCTCCCATTTGAGACCAATTCGGCTCTTATAAGGCCTAGTTCAGGGCAATCGGGATTAGTAGTTTGACTTTTGATCAAACTTCCCAAAAAGACTAGAAATAAAGTTAACTAGTAGTAACTGTATATAAAAACTATGTAATATTACTCACGGCTCTTGAAAATCATATTTTCTCCCTGTTGGTGCCCAATTCGGCACTTATAAGGCTTAGTTCAGGTCAATCAGGGCTGAAGTTTGACTTTTGGTCAAACTTTTAAATTAAGACTTGAATAAAGGTTAATTAGTAGTAATGTTGCATCGAAACTATGAAAGACCACTCACGACTCTTGGAAAACATGTTTTCTCCCCGTTTGGTCCCATTCAGCTCTTATAAACCCAAGCTCAGTCCAATCAGGGCTGAAATTTGTTATTTGATTAAATTACCCAATTAAGGCTAGAAATAAGGCAAACTAGTAGTAATTGTACATAAAAATTATGCAACACCATTCACGGCTCCTGAAATCACGTTTATTTCCTGTTTGGCCCATTCAGCTCTTATAAGGCCTAGTTCAAGCCAATCGGGGCTGAAAGTTCGACTTATGGGTCAAACTTCTCAATTACTAGAAATGAGGTTAATTATCATTAATTGTACGTAGAAACTATGTAATAGTGCTCACGGCCACTGAAAATCATGTTTTCTGCACGTTTGGGCCCTATTCGGCCCTTATAAGGCCTAGTGCAAGCCAATTTTGACTTGTAATTAAACTTCTCAATTAAGGCATGAAATAAGGTTAATTAGTAGTAAATGAATATAAAAACTATGTAATACTACTCTCGACTCTAGAAAATCTTATTTTTTCCCCCGTTTGGGCCCTACTCGGCTCTTATAAGGCCTAGTTCAGTTCAATCGGAGCTGAAAGTTTAACTTTTGGTCAAACTTTATAATTAAGATAAGAAATAAGTTTAATTAGTAGTAGTTTTATATAGAAACTAAGTAATACTACTTCAGGCTCTTAAAACCTCATTTTCTCCCCGTTTGGGCCCTATTCGCATCTTATAAGGCCTAGTTTAGACCAAAAAGGGCTGCAAGTTTGAATTTTAGTCAAACTTCCTAATTAAGACTAGTAACAAGTTTTATTAATAGTAGTTGTGCATAGAAATTATGTAATACCACTCATGACTCATGAAAATCATGTTTTCTCCCCGTTTTGGGGTCTATCCAGCTCTTATGGCATAGTTGAGGCCATCAGGATTGAAAATTAGACTTTTGATCAAACTTTCAAATAAAGAATGGAAACATGGTTAATTAAAAGAAATTATACATAGAAACTATGTAATACCACTCACGGTTCTTGAAAATCATGTTTTCTCCCTATTTGGGCCCTATTAGACTGTTATAAGGCCTAATTCTGGCTAATCGGAGCTAAAAACTTGATATATTTTTTAAAATTTTCAATTAGGACTAGAATAAGTTTAATAAGCAGTAATTTTACAAGAAAGTATGTAATATTACTCACGACTTTTGGAAACCTTGTTTTCTCCTTGTTTGGGATCTTTTCGGCTCTTACAATGCCTAGCTCAGGCCAATCGGGGCTGAAACTTTGACTTTTGGTAAAATTTTAAGTCAAGACAAGAAAAGTTTAATTAGTAGTAATTATAGGTAGAAACTGTGTAATACAACTTCGCGCTCTTGAAAACCATGGTTTCTCCCCGTTTGCGCCCTGTTCGGCTCTTACAAGGCCTAGTTCAGGCCAATCAAGAATGAAAGTTTGACTTTTGGTCTAACTTTTGAATTAAGATTAGAAATACAGTTAACTAGTAGTAATTGTACATATAAACTATGTAATTCCACTCATGACTCTTGAAAACTATGTTTTCTCCCAATTTAGGCCCTATTCGGCCCTTATCAGGCCTAACTCAGGCAAGTTCGGGGTAAAAAAGTTTGATTTTTGATCAAACTTCTTAATTAGAACTAGAAATAAATTTAATTAGTAGTAATTGTACATAGAAATTATATCATATACTCTCAACTCTTGAAAAAGCTATGTAACTACTCTCGGCTCTTGAAAATTACGTTAGCTTATAAGGCATAGCTCAGGTCAATTGAGACTGAAAGTTTGATTTCTAGTCAATTTTTCAAATTAAGACTAGAAACAAGTTTAATTCGTTATAATTGGGCATAGAAACTATGGCTCTTAAAAACCTCATTTTCTCCCCATTTCGGCTAGGTCAGGCTAATCGAGATTAAAAATTTGACTTTTAGTCATGCTGTCTAACTATGAATAGAAAATAAGGCTAATTAATAGCAATTGTACATAAAAACTATGTAATATTAATTTCAGCTCTTAAAAACCAGTTTTCTGCCCGTTTGGTCCCTTTTCGGCTCTTATATGGCCTAGTCAAGTCAGTCGGGGCTGAAAGTTTGACTATTGGTCAAACTTCTCATTTAAGACTAGAAACAAGTTTAATTAGTTATAATTGTATATAAAAACTATGTAATACTACGCTGGGCTCTTTAAAACCATATTTTCTCCCTTGTTTGGGCCCAATTCGGCTCTCATAAGGCCTAGTTCAGGTCATTCGGGATTGAAAGTTCGTCTTTTGATCAAAGTTTCTAATTAAGACTAAAAACAAAGTTAACTAATAAAAATTAAATGTAGAAACTTTGTAATACCCTTCATGGCTCTAGAAAATCATATTTTCTCTCTGTTTGGGCCCTATTGGCACTCACAAAGCCTACTTTAGAACAATTAATCGGGGCTGACGGTTTGACTTTTGGTCAAATTTTCCAATTAAGACCAGAAACATGGTTAATTAATAGTAATTTCATAGAAACTTTATAATACCACTCATGGCACTTTAAAATAATGTTTTCTCCCTGTTTGGGCCCTAATCGGATCGACTCTTATAAGGCCTATTTCAGGCCAATCAAGGCTGAAATTTTGACTTTTGGTCAAACTCTCATTAGAATTAGAAATAACGTAAATCAATAGAAATTGTACATAAAAATTTTGCAACAACACTCACAGTTTCTGAAAACCATATTTTTTTCTCTGTTTGGGTTCTATTCAAGATAAGGCCTAATTCAAATCAATCAGGGCTCAAAATTTGACTTTTGGTCAAACTTCATAATTAATACCAGAAATATGTTTAATTAGTAGTATTTGCATTAGAAACTATGTAATACTACTCTTTACTCTTGAAAATCAAGTTTTCTCCCCGTTTGGATCCTATTCGGCTCTTATAAGACCTAGCACAGGGGCTGAAAAAAATTATCTTTTAGTCAAACTTCCTAATTAAGACTAGAGACAAGTTTAATTAGTATTAATTATACATAAAAACTATGTAATACTACTCCGGGCACTTGAAAAGCATGTTTTCTCCTGGTCTGGGCCCAATTTGACTCTTATATAAAGCCTAGTTCAGGCCAATTGGGGCTGAAAGTATAACTTTTGGTTAAAGTTTTCAATTAAGACTAGAAATAAGGTAAATTGTAGTAATTGTGCATAAAAATTTTGCAACACCGTTCACGGCTCCTGAAAACCATGTTTTTCCCCATTTGGGCCCTATTCGGCTCTAATTAAGGCCTAGTTCAAGCTAATTGGGGCTAAAATTTGATTTTGGTTAAACTTCCCAATTTAGAGTAGAAAGAAGGATAATTAGAAATAATAGTATATTGAATATATGCAATACTTCTCAGGGCTCTTGAAAATCATATTTTCTCCTTATTTAGGCCCTCCTCGTCTCTTATAAGGCAAAGCTCAAGCCAATCGCGGATGAATGTTTGACTCATGTCAAACTTTCCAATCAAGACTTGAAATACGGTTAATTAGTAGTAATTGATATGCTAACTATATAATATTAATCTCAGCTCTTGAAAACCATGTTCTCTGCCCGTTTGGGCCCTATTTGGCTCTTTATATACCTAGCTTAGGCCAATCGGGACAGAAAGATTTACTTTTGGTCAAACTTTCAAATTAAGCCTAAAAATAAGTTTAATTAGTATTAATTGCACATAGAAACTATATAATACTACTCCTTGCTCCTGAAAATCACGTTTTCTCCCCGTTTGGACCTAATTATGCTCTTATAAGGCCTACTTCATACCAATCAAGATTGAAAGTTTGACTTTAGGCCAAATTGTCCAATTAAGACAAGGAACAAGATTTATTAGTAGTAATTTTATACAGAAACTATGCAACACCACTCACGGCTCTTGAAAACCATGTTTTCTCCCCGTTTGGGCCCTATACGACTCTTATAATGCCAAGTTCAGGCCAATAGGGCTGAGAGTTTGTCTTTTGATCAAACTTTCAAATTAAGATTAGAAGCAAGTTTAATTAGTAATAACTGTACATAGAAACTATGTAATACTACTCCTGTTCTTGAAAATCATATTTTCTCCCGTTTCAGCCTTATTCGGCTCTTTAAGGCCTTGTTCAGGCTAATAGGGACTGAAAATAATTTGATTTTAGGTCAAACTTTCCTATTAAAACTAGAAACAAAGTTAATTTGCAATAATTGTACATAGAAACTATGTAAAACTACTGCCGATACTTGAAGCCCATGCTTTCTTCATGTTTAAGCCCTAAGTAGGTCAATTAAGGGCTTGTTCAGGCCAGTTTGGTCTGAAAGTTTGATTTTTTATTAAACTTCCCAATTTTGAGTAAAAATAAGGTTAATTAGTAATACTTATACAACAATGCTATGTAATACTTCTTACGGCTCTTGAAAACTATAGTATCTCCCTGTTTGGGTCATATTCGGCTCTTATAAGGCCTAGTTCACGTCAATCGGGGATGAAAGTTTTAACTTTTGGTGAAACTTCCCAACTAAGACTAGAAACAAGTTTAATTGATAGTAATTGTACATAAAAACTATGTACTACTGCTTAAGGCTCTTGAATACCTCATTTTCTCCTCGTTTAGGCCCTATTTGGATCTTATAAGGCCCAATTCAGACCAACCGGGATTAAAAGTTTAATTTTGGTTAAACTTCCTAATTAAGACTAGAAACAAGGTTAATTAAAACTATGTAATACCACTCATGATTGATGAAAACCATGTTTTTCTCCCTGTTTGGGCCTTGTTAGGCTTTTATAAGGCCTAGTTAAGGCCAATCAGAACTAAAAATTTGACTTTTGGTCAAAATTTTCAATTAAGACTATAAATAAAGCTATTTAGTAGCAATTGTACATAGAAACTATGTAATACTAATTTCATCTCTTGAAAACTATGTTTTCTCCCCGTTTGGGACCAATTGGGCTCTTAATAAGGCCTAATTCAGGCTAATCGGGCTGAAAGTATGACTTTTGGTGAAACTTTCCAATTTAGACTTGAAACAAGATTTATTAGTCGCAATTGTACATATAAACTATGTAATATTAATCCCGGCTCTTGAAAACCACGATTTAAGCTCATTTGGGCCCTATTTGGCTCTCATGTGGCTTAGTTTATATCAATCATGGCTGAAAGTCTGACTTTTAATCAAACTTCTCAATTAATACTTGAAAAAAGTTTAATTAGTAATTGTATACAGAAACAATATAATACTACTCCCGGCTCTTGAAAACCGCGTTTTCTCCTCGTTTGGGCCCAATTCGGTTCTTATATGGCCTAGTGCAGGCCATCGAGATTACAAGTTTTACTTTTGGTTTAACTTCCCAATTAAGAGTAGAAACAAGGTCAATTAATATTAGTTGTACTTAGAAACTATTTAAGATCCCTCATATCTCTTGAAAACCAAATTCTCCCCGTTTGGGCCTTATTCGCCCTTACAAGGCTTGGTTCAGGCCAATCCGGGCTGAATTTGACTTTTGGTCAAACTTCCCAATTAAGACGAGAAACAAGGTTAATTAGTAGTAATTGGACGTATAAACTATATAATATTAAATTCGGCTATTTAAAGCTACATTATCTCCCTGTGTCGCGCTATTCGACTCTTTAAAGCGTTAATTCAATCCAGTTGTGGCTAAAAGTTTGACTTTTCGTCAAATTTCTAAATTAGGATATGAAACAAGTTTAATTAGTAGTAGTTTTATATAAAAACTATGTAATACTACTCCCGGCTCTTGAAAATCACATTTTCTCCCCATTTGGGCCCTAATTGGCTCTTATAAGGCCTAGTTCATTACAATCGGGGATGAATACTTGACTATTTAGAAGCTTGCCAATTAAGACTGAAAACAAGGTTAATTAGTAGCAATTATACTTATAAACTATTTAATATTAATCCTAGTTTTAAAATCACATTTTCTGCCCGTTTGAGTCTTATCTGGCTCTTATAAGGCCTAGTTCAGACTAATCGGATTGAAAGCTAGACTTTTAGTCAAGCTTCCTAATTAAGACTAGAAAATAAGGTTAATTAGTATTAATTGTATATAGAAACTATGTAATATTAATTTTGGCTCTTGAAAACAATATTTTCTGCCCATTTGGGCTCTATTCGGCTCTTATATGGCTTAGTTCAGATCAGTCGAGAATGAAAGTTTGACAAGTTTAATTAGTTATAGTTGTACGTAGAAACTATGTTTACTACTCCTTACTCTTGAAAACCATGTTTCTTCCTATTTGGGCCCTATTCGGCTCTTATAAGTCTTAGTTCAGGCCAATCGCGCCTGAAAGTTTGACTTTTGATAAAACTTGCCAATTAAGTATATAAACAAGGTTAATTAGTGTAATTAAATATAGAAACTATGTATTACTATTCATGGCTCTTAAAATCATGTTTTCTCCCCATTTGGGCCCTATTCTGCTCTTATAAGGCCAAGTTCAGGCTAATCGAGGCTAAAATTTTGACATTTAATCAAACTTCTGAATTAAGAGTAGAAATAAAGCTAGTTAGTATTAATTATAAATAGAAACTATGTAACACCACTCACGGCTCTTGAAAACCATGTTTTCTCCCTGTTTGGCTCTTCTAAGGCCTAATTTTGGCCAATTGGGGCTGAAATTTTGAATTTTGTCAAACTTTCCAATTAAGACTTGAAACAAGGTTAATTAGTAGTAGTTTTACATAAAAACTATGTAATATTAATTCCAGCTCTTGAAACCACGTTTTCTCCCTGTTTGGGCATTCGACTATAATATGTCCTAGTTTAGGTCAATCGGGGCTGAAAGTTATTTTTTAGGTCAAACTTCACAATTAAGACTAGAAATAAGTTTAGTTAGTAGTAATTGTATATCGAAACTATGTAATACTACTCCCGGCTCTTGAAAACAACGTTTTTACCCTCTTTAAACCCTATTCGGCTTTTATAAAGCGCCAACCTAGGCTGAAATTTTGACTGTAGTCAAACCTCTCAATTAAGACTAGGGACAAGTTTAATTAGTAGTAATTACATATAGAAACTATGCAATACTACTCTGGGCTCTTGAAAACCAAGTTTTCTCCCAGTTTGGTTTTGGTCAAACTTTTCAATTAAGACTAAAAACAAGGTTAATTAGTAGTAACTTTACATAGAAGCTATGTAATACCACTAAGGCTCTTGAAAACAAGTTTTCTCCCTGTTTAGGGCCTATTCGGCTCTAGCGAGGCCTAGTTCAACCGAATCAAGGCTAAAAGTTTGACTTTTGGCAAAACATCCTAATTAAGACTAGAAACAAGGTAAATTGTAGTAATTATACATAGAAATTATGTAATACAACTTATGTCTCTTGAAAACTATATGTCCTGCCTGTTTGGGCCCCATATTCAGCTCTTATAAGGTCTAGTTCAGGCTAACTAGAGCTGAAAGTTTCACTTTTGGTCAAAATTCTCTATTAAGACTAGAAAATATTTAATTAGTTGTACTTGTACATATAACTATATAATACTGCTCCCGACTCTTGAAAACCATATTTTCTTCACGATTAGGCGCCTACTTCAAGCTAATCGTGTTTGGAAGTTTAATTTTTGGTCAAACTTCACGATAAATAGTAGAAATAAGGTTAATTAGAAGTAATTCTATATGGAAATAATGTAATACCATGCATCGCTCTTGAAAAACATGTTTTCTGCTTGTTTGGGCCTATTCGGCTTTTATAAGGCCTAGTTCAGGCCAAGCGGGATTGAAAGTTACATTTAGTTAAAATTTTCAATTAACACTTGAAACAAGTTTAATTAGTAATAATTGTATATAAAACTATGTAATACTACTTTCAGCTGTTGAAACCCACGTTTTCTTCTCATTTGAGCCTTATCCTGCTCTATTTTTAGGCCTAGTTCAGGCTAATCGGGACTGAAAGTTTGACTTTTAGTTAAATTTTCAAATTAAGACATGAAACAAGTTTGACTTTTAGCATTAATTATATATAAAAACTATTTAATAGTGCTCACGGCTCTTGAAAACCATGTTTTCTTCATGTTTGGACTAGTTGGCTCTTATAAGGCCGAGTTTAGGCCAATCATGGCTGAAAGATTGACCTTTTGGTCAAACTTCTCAATTAAGAGTTGAAACAAGCTTAATTAGTAGTAATTAACATATATGTAATAACATTCACGGTTCTTGAAAATCAATTTTTCTCCCCGTTTGGGTCCTATTTGGCTCTTATAAGGGCCGTTTAAGCCAATCGGGGGTGAAAGTTTGACTTTAGGTCAAACTTTCAAAATAAGATAAAAAAACAAGTTTAATTAGAAGTAATTATACTTAGAAACTATGTAATACTTCTCTAACTCTTGAAAACCTCATTTTCTCCTCATTTGGGCCCTATTTGGCTTTCGTAAGGCCAAGTTTAGGCCAATTAGGGCGGAAAGTTTGACTTTTGGTCAGACTTTTCAATTAAGACTAGAAATAAGATTAATTAGCAGTAATTGAAAATTGAAACTATGTAATACCACTGAAGCTCTTAAAAACCATGTTTTCTCCCTATTTGGTTCATATTCGGCTCATATAAGGCCTAGTTCTGGCCAATCGTGGTAAAAAGTTTAAATTTTGGTCAAACTTTTCAATTAAGACTTGAAACAAGACTAATAAGCAGTAATTTTACATAAAAACTATGCAATATTAATCCCAGCTCTTGAAATCATATTTTCTCCTATTTGGGCCCTATTCGGCTCTTACAAGGCCTAATTCAGGTCAATCGAGATCTTTGGGTAAAAGTTCTCAGTTAAGATTAGAAATAAATTTAATTAATAGTAATTATATATAGAAACTATGTATACTACTCCCGGCTCTTCAAAATCATGTTTTCTCCCTAATTGGGCCCTATTCGGCTCTTATAAGTCCTAATTCAAGCCAATCGCAGCTGGTAGTTTGACTTTTGGTCAAACTTCCCAATTAAGAGTATAAACCAGGTTAGTTAGCAGTAATTAAATATAGAAACTATGTATTACCACTCATGGCTCTTGAAAATCATGTTTTCTCCCCATTTGGGCCCTATTCGGCTTTTAAAAGGCCTAGTTCAGGCTAATTAAGGCTAAAATTTTGACATTTAATCAAACTTCCGAATTAAGTCTACAAATAAGGCTAGTTAGTATTATTTGTAAAATTTGATTTTTGGTCAAATTTCACGATAAATAGTAGAAATAAGGTTAATTAAAAGTAATTCTTCATAGAAATAATGTAATACCACTCACGGCTCTTGAAAAACATATTTTCTGCTCGTTTGGGCCCTATTCGGCTTTTATAAGACCTAGTTCAGGCCAAGCGGGATTGAAAGTTAGACATTTAGTCAAAAATTTCAATTAACACTTGAAACAAGTTTAATTAGTAGTAATTGTATATAAAAACTATGTAATACTACTTTCGGCTCTTGAAACCCACGTTTTCTCCCCATTTGAGCCTTATCCTGCTCTATTATAAGGCCTAGTTTTCAGGCCAATCGGGACTGAAAGTTTGACTTTTAGTCAATTTTTCAAATTAACATTCAAAATAAGTTTAATTAGTATTAATTGTATTACATAAAATTATGTAATACAATCTCGGCTCTTGAGAACCATATTTCTTCCCGCTTTGGGCCCTACTCGGCTGTTATAAGGCCAAGTTCAGGCCAATCAGGGCTGAAATTTTGACTTTTAGTCAAATTTCTAACTTAAAACTAGAAATAAGTTTTATTAGTAGTAATTTTACATAGAAACTATGAAATACTACTCCCGGCTCTTGAAAATTACATTTTCTCCCCGTTTAGGCTGTATACAGCTCTTATCAGGCCTAGTTCAGGCCAATCGGGCTGAAAGTTTGACTATTGATTACACATCCTAATTAAGATTGGAAATAAGTTTAATTAGTATCAATTGTACATAAAAACTATGTAATATTAATCTCGGCTCTTGAAAACTACATTTTCTGCCCATTTTGGCCATATTCTGCTCTTGAAAATCCACAAAATTTATGTCATGCTTCTCTCGGCTCTTGAAAATCATGTTTCTCCCTATTTGAGCCCTATTTGGCTCTTATAAGGATTAGTTTAGACCACTGAAAGTTTTACTGTTAGTTAAACTTCCCAATTACACTAGAAATAAGATAAATTAGTAGTAATTGTACATAAAAATTATGCAACATCACTCACCGCTTCGAAACCACGTTTCCCCCATTTGGGCCCTATTCAGTTTTAGTAAGGCCTACTCATGCCAATCAGATTAAAGTTTGACTTTTGGTCAAACTTCTCAATTAATACTAGAAACAAGTTTAATTAGTCATAATTGTATATAAAAACTATATAATACTACTCCTGACTCTTGAAAATCATGTTTTCTCCTTATTTGAGCCAATCTGGCTTTGATATGGCCCAGTTTAGGTCAATTAAGGCTGAATATTTGCCTTTGGTTTAAACTTCCTAATTAAGACTAGAAGCAAGTTTAATTAGTAGTATTTGTATTAGAAACTATGTAATACTACTACTCCCAACTCTTGAAACCAAGTTTTCTCCCTGTTTGGGTCCTACTCCGCTGTTATAAGGCCTAGCACACGCCAATCGGGCTGAAAAGATTGATTTTTAGTCAAACTTCCCAATTAATACTAGGGACAAGTTTATCTAGTATTAATTATACATTAAAACTATGTAATGCTACTCTGGGCTCTTGAAAATCATATTTTCTCCTGATTTGGGCCCGATCGGCTCTTATATAAGACCTAGTTTAGGCCAATCAAGGCTGAAAGTTTAACTTTTGGTTAAAGTTTTCAATTAATACTAGAAAAAAGGTAAATTATAGTAATTGTGCATAAAAATTTTGCAACACCGCTCATGGCTCCTGAAAACCACATTTTTCCCTATTTGGGCCTATTCAGCTCTAATTAAGGTCTAGTTTAGGCTAATTGGGGCTAAAATTTGATTTTTGATCAAAATTTCCAATTTAGATTAGAAATGAGGATAATTAGAAATAATAGTACATTGAACATATGCAATACTTCTCACGGCTTTTGAAAACCATATTTCTCCTTATTTAGGCCCTCCTCGTCTCTTATAAGGCCAAGCTCAAGCCAATCGCGGATGAATGTTTGACTCATGGTCAGACTTTCCAATTAAGACTTGAAATACGGTTAATTAGTAGTAATTTATATGCTAACTATATAATATTAATCTCGGCTCTTGAAAACCATGTTCTCTGCCCGTTTGGGCCCTATTTGGCTCTTATATGCATAGCTTAGGCCAATTGGGACAGAAAGATTTACTTTTGGTCAAACTTTTAAATTAAGACTAGAAACAAGTTAAATTAGTATTAATTGTACATAAAAATTATGTAATACTACTCAGGCTCTTGAAAACCTCATTTTCTCCTCGTTTGGGCCCTATTTGGTTCTTTTATAAGGCTCAAATCAGACCAACCGGGATTAAAAGTTTAATTTTAGGTCAAACTTCACAATTAAGATAGAAACAAGGTTAATTAATACTATGTAATACCACTCATGACTGATGAAAACCATGTTTTCTCCCTGTTTGGGCCCTGTTAGGCTTTTATAAGTCCTAGCTAAGGCCAATCGAGCTGAAAGTTTGACTTTTTGTCAAACTTTCCAATTAAGACTAGAAATAGAGTTATTTAGTGGTAATTATACATAGAAACTATGTAATACTAATGTTGGCTCTTGAAAACCATGTTTTCTCCCTAATTGGGACCTATTCGGCTCTTATAAGGCCTAATTAAGGCTAATCGGGCTAAAAGTATGGCTTTTGGTGAAACTTCCCAATTTAGACTTGAAACAAGATTTATTAGTCGCAATTGTACATAGAAACTATGTAATATTAATCTCGGTTCTTGAAAACCACGATTTAAGCCCATTTGGGCCCTATTTGGCTCTTATGTGGCATAGTTCATATCAATCATGGCTGAAAGTTTGACTTTTTAATCAAACTCTCAATTAAGAGTAGAAACAAATTTAATTAGTAATTGTACATAGAAACTATATAATACTACTTTCGGCTCTTGAAAATCACGTTTTCTCCCCATTTGGGCCCAATCGGCTCTTATATGGCCTAGTGCAGGCCAATCGAGATTACAAGTTTCACTTTTGGTTTAACTTCCCAATTAAGACTAGAAACAAGGTCAATTAATACTAGTTGTACTTAGAAACTATTTAATAACCCTCATATCTCTTGAAAACCAAATTTTCTCCCCATTTGGCCCTATTCGGCCCTTATAAGGCTTAGTTCAGGCCAATCTGAGCTGAAATTTGACTTTTGGTCAAACTTCCCAATTAAGATTAGAAACAAGGTTAATTAGTAGTAATTGGACATATAAACTATATAATACTACTTTCAGCTATTGAAAGCTACATTATCTCTCTATGTCGCGCTATTCGACTCTTTAAAGCACTAATTCAGGCCAATCGTGGCTGAAAGTTTGACTTTAGTCAAGCTTTTATATTAAAACTAGAAACAAGGTTAATTAGTACTAATTAGATATAGAAACTATGTAAAACTATGCCCGGCATTTGAAAACCACATTTTCTACCCGTTTGGCCCTATTCGGCTACCTATAAGGCCTAGTTCAGACCAATCAGGGCTGAAAGTTTGACTTTTAGTCCAATTTTCAAATTAAGATTAGAAATAAGTTTAATTAATAGCAATTTTCAAATTAAGAGCCAGGATCTTTAAACCACATTTTCTCCCCGGTTGGGGCCAAATTCGGCTCATATAAGGCCTAATTCAGGCCATTCGGGACTGAAAGTTTGACTTTTAGTCAAATTTTCTAATTAAGAGTAGAAACATGGTTAATTAATAAAAATTATATATATAAACTTTATAAAAGCACTCATGGCTCTTAAAACCCATGTTTTCTTCCTTTGGCCCTGTTCGGCTCTTTAATAGGACAGAGCTGAAATTTTGACTTTTTAGTCAAACTCCCATTAGGATTTGAAATGAGATAAATCAATAGAAATTGTACATAAAAATTTTGCAACAACACTTACAGTTTTTGAAAACCACATTTTTTCTCTGTTTGGGTTCTATTCAGCCCTAATAAGGCCTAATTCTAATCAATCAGTGCTCAAAATTTGACTTTTGGTCAAACTTCATAATTCATACTAGAAACAAGTTTAATTTATGGTAATTGTATATAGAAATTATGTAATGCTACTCATGGCTCTTGAAAACCATATTTTCTCCCCGTTTGGACCCTATTAAGCTCTTATAAGGCCAACTTCACGTAAATCGGAGCTTAAAGTTTGACTTTTGGTTAAAATCCTAATTAAGACTATTAAAAAGTTTAACTAGTAGTAATTGTACATATATATCATATAGTACTACTCCCGACTCTTAAAAACCATGTTTTCACCCCGTTTGGACCCTATTTGGCTCTTGTAAGGCCTACTTTAGGCTAATCGGATTGAAAGCTTAACTTTTGGTCAAACTTTCCAATAAATATTAGAAAAATGTTTAATTTATAGTAATTTACATAGAAATTATGTTATTTAATTAGTACTATGCTCTTGCAAACCACATTTTCTCACTGTTTGGGGTCAATTCATCTCTTATAAGATTAGAAATACAGTTAACTAGTAGTACTTGTACATATAAACTATGTCATTCCACTCATGACTCTTGAAAACTATGTTTTCTCCCAATTTGGGCCCTATTCGGCCCTTATCAGGCCTAACTCAGGCAAGTTTGTCTTTTGATCAAACTTTTCAATTAAGACTTGAAACAAGGATAATTACCAGTAGTTTTACATAAAAACTATTTAATATTAATCCCAGCTCTTGAAACCACGTTTTCTCCCTATTTGGGCCCTATTCGACTATTAGATGTCCTAGTTTAGGTCAATCGGGGCTGAAAGTTTCTCTTTAGGTCAAACTTCGTATTAAGACTAAAAATAAGTTTAGTTAGTAGTAATTGTATATCGAAACTATGTAATACTATTCCCGGCTCTTGAAAACAACGTTTTCACCCTCTTTGAACCCCCTATTCGGCTTTTATAAAGTGCCAACCTAGGCTGAAATTTTGACTGTAGTCAAACTCCTCAATTAAGACTAGGGACAAGTTTAATTAGCAATAATTATATATAGAAACTATGCAATATTACTCTGGGCTCTTGAAAACCAAGTTTTCTCCCAGTTAGTTTTGGTCAAACTTTTCAATTAAGACTAAAATCAAGGTTAATTAGTAGTAACTTTACATAGAAGCTATGTAATACCACTAAGGCTCTTGAAAACATATTTTCTCCCTGTTTAGGGCCTATTCAGCTCTAGTGAGGCTTAGTTCAACCGAATCAAGGGTGAAAGTTTGACTTTTGGCAAAACAGTCTAATTAAAATTAGAAACAAGGTAAATTAGTAGTAATTGTACATAGAAATTATGTAATACGACTTATGTCTCTTGAAAACTATATGTTCTGCCTATTTGGGCCCCATATTAAGCTCTTATAAGGTCTAGTTTAGGCCAACTAGAGCTGAAAGTTTCACTTTTGGACAAAATTCTCTATTAAGACTAGAAAATATTTAATTAGTAGTACATGCATATATAACTATATATTACAGCTCCCGACTCTTGAAAACCATATTTTCTTCATGTTTAGGCCCTATTCAGCTCTTTTATAAGGCCTACTTCAAGCTAATCGTGTTTGAAAGTTTGATTTTTGGTCAAACTTCACGATAAATAGTAGAAATAAGGTTAATTAGAAGTAATTCTACATAGAAATAAAGTAATACCACTCACGGCTCTTGAAAAACATGTTTTCTGCCCGTTTGGGCCCTATTCGGTTTTTATAAGGTCTAGTTTAGGCCAAGCGGGATTGAAAGTGAGACATTTATTCAAAAATTTTAATTAACGCTTAAAATAAGTTTAATTAGTAGTAATTGTATCATCTTGAAACCCACGTTTTCTCCCCATTTGAGTCCTACCCTGCTCTATTATAAGGCCTAGTTTAGGCCAATCGGGACTGAAAGTTTGACTTTTAGTTAAAATTTTGAATTAAGACATGAAACAAGTTTAATTTTCTGCCCATTTGGGCCCTATTCGGCTCTTATAAGGCCTAGTTCAGATTAATCAGGGCTGAAAGTTTAACTTTTGGTCAAACCTCCAATTAATACTAGAAAAAAGTTTAATTAGTTGTAATTGTATGTTTATGTAATAATGCTCTTGGCTCTTGAAAATCACATTTTCTCCCCATTTGGGCCCTATTCCGCTCTTATACGGCCTAGTTCAGGCCAATCAGAGCTGAAAGTTAGACTTTTAGTCAATTTTTCAAATTAACATTCAAAATAAGTTTAATTAGTATTAATTGTATTACATAAAAATTATGTAATACAATCTCGGCTCTTGAGAACCATATTTCTTCCCGCTTTGGGCCCTACTCGGCTGTTATAATGCCAAGCTCAGGCCAATCAGGGCTGAAATTTTGACTTTTAGTCAAATTTCTAACTTAAAACTAGAAATAAGTTTTATTAGTAGTAATTTTACATAGAAACTATGTAATACTACTCCCGGCTCTTGAAAATTACATTTTCTCCCCGTTTAGGCCGTATCAGCTCTTGTCAGGCCAAGTTCAGGCCCAATCGGGCTCAAAGTTTGACTATTGATTCACATCCTAATTAAGACTGAAAATAAGTTTAATTAGTACCAATTGTACATAAAAATTATGTAATATTAATCCCGGCTCTTGAAAACCACGTTTTCTACCCTTTTTGGCCATATTCTGCTCTTATAAGACCTAGTTCAGGCCAATCAAAATTAAAAGTTAGACTTATAGTCAAACGTCTCAATTAAGAATACAAATAAGGTTAATTAATAGATATTATATATAGAAATTATGTAATACTACTTATGGCTCTTGAAAAGTATGGTTTCTCTGTAAATCACCTAGAGGGGGGGTGAATAGGTGATGGCTAATCTAATGGTCACCAAATGACAAATAATGCGAAATTAAAAGCTACTATGACCTAAACAAAACTTTTACACTAAACACTATGTATAACACAAGAGTGTAGCCGAATTCCCCGTGAAGGGCTCTGGACTAACTCCTCTAGATTCCCCTTGAATGGGTTGAGGTGCCGCGTTGGCTCTCTTGGTTGAATACAAGTGTTAGCAAACAATCCCCAAGCAATATGACAATATGAGCACAAATGAATATATCAAGCATATAAAGATAGACAATAAAAGTATGCAAGATATAAACAAGAGACAAAGAGAGAGAGATAGAGCAATCGCAAACACAAGGGATTTGTTTCGAGGTTCGAGCACACTTGCTCTACATCCCCGCCTTCGACACACGAAGGATTTCCACTATGCTTGATCCCAATGGATCACTCCTTGGTGCCGCAATACCTACAATCTCTCGGACTCCCAAGTCCGTACACACGCAAGCCCCACAAGCTCGCCGAGGTCTCGCCGAGAACCAAGAGTTCACACACGAACTCTAAACCACCGCGAACACACAAGTCCGCCTCCTCAAGAACAAATAAAAGATCTCTTGGTGATCTAAACACTTTGATCACCAAAAAAAAAAAAAAACTCTCACAACACAATCCTATGGATAGATAAGGCAATGGATAGCTCAAGTGATTGTGAGAAAACAAGGAAAGAATCTATGGTGAAAAACTCAAGAAATTCTCTTTTACACTCTTGATAAAACTTTCCTTTTGATGGGAAATATTTGCTCTCTATTTTGTGGAGAAAAACCTCTGAAAAGAGTAGGAAAAACTGGCTCTAAAAGTCTCCAAAAATCTTATTGAAAAACAATGACCAAACCCCCAAATTTATAGGCTGTCAAAAACTAGCCGTTGGGGTCTGTCAGACCTGTCGGTTGACCGCCTGGTCGACCGACCAACGGTCATATTTCAGACCGTTGTGCCTTCGGTCGACCGGTCGGTCGACCGAGGCCAGATACAGAGAGCAGGCCTCTCTGTCCGGTCGACCGCCCGGTCGGCCGGGGCCTTTCCAGAGAGCAGAGCTCTCTGGACGGTCGACCGATTCGGTCGACCGGCCATCTGCCAGGACAAGGCGTGCACGTCTGTGCACATCGGTCGACCACCCGGTCGACCGACTTCAGCTCCGGTCGATCGCTGAAGCCTGAAACAGAAAAACATGGGATGAAAAACTTGGTCAATTTGGTCAAGATAAAATCTCATAAATACATAGAAAATATACAAAAATAGTTTTACCAATATACTTTGATAAACAAACATGCTTGCACAAAATCAAGGCATGTTATAAATAATTTGGACTATTTTTGTAACTTGGAAAATATGGCTCAATCTAAAAACAGTATTTTCCAAAACATCACCAATTATAAAAACAAGATATTTTAATTCATTTTAAGGCATAGTGTGTATGGATATGATCCACTACAAAATATCTATGTTTTTGACATTAAACACTAAGCTTGGTTTTGGTTAAAAGACTAGTATATAAGAACTGCCAAAAACCAAATTATATTTTTCCAAAATGAAAAGTCTTTTCTAAACTAAAAATCCTTTTATGAAAAGACACTAAATCAAGAGTGTGTGTGTATGATACTTGAGCAATCCACCAACTATTCTATCCTTTACATTTTATCTAAAAACAAAATCTTATACCTAGACACAAGTCTTGATCTTGAAGTCTTCCCTTGAAGTCTTCTCATCTTCTTGACTTGGTCCAAACCGATCCAACGTGCTCTTCTCTTCTAGATATGATCTTGATGCATAGGCTCGTGAATCAACCAGTGCTAGCTCCAAAACTTGACTCTAAAGCCTTTGTTGAAGCTTCACACCTACTAAGATCTTGATCATAAATCTGTCACTAATTAAACACAAGATCATTAGTACTATAACTACATGAGTTGATCATCATCAAAACTAGAGTGATGGGCCTTTGGGCCAACAATCTCCCCCTTTTTGATGATGACAAAACTCATGAAGTTATATATGCATGGATTAAAGTAAAGCTTCAAAGAAGCTCCCCCTTAACTCATGCATAGCAAATAAACAAATATATATGACAGTAAAGCACATAAACATGTATGCAAATGTGTGGAGATAAACATGCTAACAAGCATAAAACAAATCAAATTCTTTTTCTCCTATTTGCAAAACAAAACATATATGCATAAATATAAATACTACTCCCCCTTAAGCAAGGAAGACAAATACTTCTCCCCCTTAAGCAAGGAAAACATGCATATATCTCAAATACTTCTCCCCTTTTTTGTCAATCATCAACAAAGGGGTGAAAGTAAAAACACAACAAATAAATTTTCTCCCCCTTTTTGGTCATAAACAAAAAGATTAATAAGGGGTAAAACTATTCAACACAAAACAATAAATGGTTATATGCGATATACATTCATGAAGAGGAAGACACTAAGTTAGCTTCCCTACACATATGCATTACATGAAGAAGGGATAACACGCCCCAATTCACATAACACATATTATGTAATGCATAAGAGGAGATGTGAAGCTCCCCCTACACACGTGTATCACATAAAAAGAGTTGTCAAGCTTCCCAATACAAGATACACTCAATATGAATCTATATGTAGAAGAGATGTTAAGCTCTCCTTGCATATAGGCAAGACAAATCAAAAATATTTTTAATTTTCCTTATTAAAACAAAATTTTGAATTTTTCTAAATAAACACAATTTTAAGGTACCAATAGTGAAACAATCAAATTTCAAATTTTAGTTTTGATACCAATTTCAAAACACAATGCATAAGCTTATTAAAAAATTTCCAATTGAAATTTGATTTAAGCTAAGCATAAACAACTTTTGTGCTTAAACATGTAAATTGATTTTAACTTAAGCACAAATAACTCATATATATGTATGAATAAGAGAATACTAATAGAAATTGATACTATTTGAAATGAAGCATACATATATAGAAAACAAAATATGAGTATATACAAAAATAGAGTCATATTGATACCAATTGAAAAAGTCCAATGATACCAAATGAAACAATAAAGGGGTCATGTGTATATCTCATAAACAAAGTGAAGAATAAATAACTAGTTTAAATTAATTTTTGAAAAACTAGTTAAAGATCCTTCTAAAACATCAAATCATATGTTTTTCATAAATCATAACTAGATACACAAAAATTTAAACACTCATGGTCTATAAAGCTCAAAAATGATCATGAAGCTAAGTCATGAATACACAAATAAAAATGTGAGTGTTAAAAGATCATGTAAATAGCATTTTTATGAAAATATTCATTGAAGCTCAAATCAAGCATGAATATCAATTTTTTTATTAAACAAAACAAAAAAAATCATTTTTCATCTTAAACACAAACTTCTAGGTATATGTATGATTCATCCAAATCTAACAGTATACATACATATCCCAAACATAAAAGAGTCTATTAAAAGTATTTGCATGAAGGCAAAAGACTCACGGGTATACATGTATATTTATTAGATTTAAAATCAAAAGACATATACATGAAGTAAAAACATGAAATTAGGCAAAACATGTGTAAATGAGAGAATCATCAAAACTAGTCTATACATGTGCATATAGTGGGTACAAATGAGCATGAAGTACAAACATATATGAATCAATTTGTTCTCACTATTTGTACATGTATACTTGTAAGTTTTGATAAAATCTACATTTAAACTAGTATTTACCACATGAAGCACAAAATAACTTAAAACATGAACATGCTAAACATATGAAATAGACATGTATAAGCTAGTTGTAAGCATGTAAATAAACTAGGAGTTTTAAGAGATAGTTACCAACACGTGAACTATACTCCAAGGCTCCAAACATGGTGGTAGTCCCACCAAGCCTCCTTGATAGTGATGCATCAAAATGTGTCCATCATGTCCAAGTGCATCCACTACCAAGGCACCAATCCTCTCACGTTTTGTGAGAGCCCTCACCTACATCAAATACACACGGTGGGGGTTTTGGTACCCATATTTTCTTGGGTCCTTTGGGGTTAGTACTATAAGGAACATTCTTATTAACAAAATTTTTGGGTTCCTTGACAAACTTTAAAACATTTTCATTAGCAAAATTTAAATAATGCAATCTATCAAAACAAAACTTTGCTAAATGGCCTTTGCGGCCACAATGTGTACAAGTGTACACCTTAGGATGCTTATGTGTGTGGGTATTGTTGGCCCAAAGGCCATTTGCCCAATATCTCCATGAATATTTTGATGATAACAAACCATATTTAGTTATGTATTTAACAATTTTGTTTAAAAGAATTTCAGGTTCAAAACAAGTTGATTTGACGGCTCCACTATCAAGACTCACAAGTTTGGATGCCGCTAAAGATTTACATTCCCAAGCTAAGCACATTAGAAAGCTTCGGGAACAAGATTTTGAAGAAAAGACCAAGTCAAGATCAAGACAATGAAAAAGTCCAAGATTTGTATTTTTACTTTTCTTTTAGACTTTTTGTCAAAACCTAGATGTTAGAAGTAGAGTTATGGGATTATCACTTTCACACACATTTTAGTTTGGTTCATGGCTTCAAAAAGAATTTCAATTTCTATTTCCAACTTAGTTTTAGAGTTAACATATTTTTGGAAATTAGTTTTAGAAACTTTAAGTTTTGGAAAAACGAGTTTTGGGAAAACAAATTTTTATCAAAGAGGATCTTTATCAAAATGTTTTAACATGTTAGAGCAGTGACTTATGATTATACTCCTATTTTTATAAGGTCCAAAACCTCAACCCAAAAGACCAAACCCAAAACCCAAGTTTCTGGTTTCTGCAGAGTCTGATTTTTCAGATCTGACAGAAGCCGGTCGACCGTCCGGGTCGACCGACGTGCACAAGTGTGTATGTGTGCACGTCGGCCGACCGCTCGGGTCGACCGGGCACTTGACAGTGCTCTCTGTTTGTTTGGGTCGACCGGGGCGGTCGACCGATGTCCCCCAACGGTTAGAAATATGACCGTTGACTGTCGACCGGCCCGGTCGACCGCCAGTTGTCAGAAATTCTGACAGACTCAACAGCTCTATTTTCTGACAGATTTTGTTGGGATCTCACCCCAACGAATTTTTTTAGCTGTCTTACCCTGTTTTTCATCCCCTATAAATAGGAGGTCATTTCAACATGATAAGACAACTATTTTAACAATTTGACAAGATATTTTCATAAGATTTTCAAGCCTTTATTTGAGAAAAGATTTTCAAAGCTAAAATTTCCATACACCCATTTGAAGCCTATACCTCTACTTCACTCTAGATATTTGCACTACACAATCCCAAATTCTACATCTACATATTGGTTATAGGATTGTGCTAAGTGAGCGATTTGTGATCAAGTGTGATCAATTTTCTTCTTAAGCGAAGTTGTAGAGGCATCAGCCTCAAGCGAGCTAGTGTGCTCCGGTGGTGTTGCGGCATCACGAGAGATAGGACAAGTGTGTCCTTGTATTGGCGATCCAGTGGGATCAACAATAGTGGAAATCCTTCAAGTGTGAAGGCGGGGACGTAGAGCGTGGCTCGAACCTCGGAAACATATACTCGTGTTTACGTTTGCTCGAATTTTCTCTAAACTCAAACTCCTTTATTTCTTGCACTACTTATTGTGTTTATTATTGCTAGTCTTTTAATTTGAGCAATTTGTTAAGTAGAATTTTTAATTCCGCATTATTGTCATATTTCATATAGCCATCACCTATTCACCCCCCTCTAGGTGATTTCAATTGGTATCAGAGCCTAACCCTAGTATTTGGTTTAACCACCTTAGGGAGATCCTTGCATTTGGCTATATCTACTTGTGCATTTATATTTGTTTGTGCATTACTATTTGTTTTCATGGCTTCACTTGACTTTTCTAGCATCAAGTCCCCACCTAAATTTGATGGCTTGAACTTCCCCATTTGGAAGGTCAAGATGAACCTCTTTCTTAAGTCTTTAGGAGTTAGGGTTGCTAGATCCATTACTAAAGAGTTTATTGAACCCCTCACTGATGAGAGTTCATGGTCCGAGGATACCTCCAAGGACTATGAGGCTAATGCTAGAGCCCAATATGCTTTGACCCAAGCTCTAAATGAGGATGACTTATCTCGCATTATAAATTGCAAATCCGCATTTGAAGTTTGGAATATTTTGATTGTGACTCATGAAGGAACGTCACAAGTCAAAAGATCTAAGATTGACTTGTTGCGTTCTCAATATGAGAATTTCTATATGTTTGATAATGAGAGCATTGATGACATGCTCACGCGTTTCACCAAGATTACTAATGCATTATCTTCTCTAGGTGACGCAATCGACAATGACCAAAAGATAAGAAAGGTCATTAGAGCTCTTCCCAAAGCATGGGAAGTAAAGGTGACTACCCTCAAGGAGCTCAACGATAGGGAGGAGATGGACTTCTCCGGCTTCATCGGAAATCTCAAGACGCATGAGATGGAGATGAAGGTAAGAGAAGAAAGGGAGGCACCCAAGAAGAAAGCACTCGCCTTCAAAGCCACTCCAACCATCCATGAAGAGGATGACTCATCGGAAGATTGCGATGAGGACTTTGCCATGCTCATCCGGAAGGTGGGCAAAATGTTCTACAAGAAGGGGAGGCAAAGCAACTTCCGGAGAGGGAAACCTCAAGGAAGATATGAAAAGAAAAGAGAAGAACCCGGTCCTTGCTCCATTGCAAGAAGATCGGACATCTTATTGCCGATTGCCCCGCACTCCAAGCAACTACCTCAAAGAATGGTTTAAAGAAGAAAAAGGCTATGGTGGCGACGTGGGATGACACGGAGTCGGAATCTGAAGAGGAGAACGACGCCGCACACATGTGCTTCATGGCACATGGAGACGATGCTTCAAAGGTAACAAACGAAAACTCAATAGATGATGATGAGCTAACTATGGATGAGTTAGCCCAATTTTTTGAAGAACTTCAACATAGGTATGAGATTTCTCAATCTCATAATAAAAAGTTAAAAAGAGAAAATGAGTTATTAAAAGATAAAATTAATGTTATTGAAAAAGAGAAAAATGATTTATCAAATGCTTTTAAGTAAGTAAAAATTGATTTTGAAAATCATAAGTTAGCTTGTAAGGGGAAAACCCCTATTATTTCTTGTAATAAAAATGATTTTGTTGAAATGCAAAAACGAGTTGATGTTTTAGATTCAACTCTTAAAAAGTGTGCTTTTGATTTAAATAAGTTTGCATCAAGATTTCCTAAGGGAGTAACCCAAGGGAAACACACTCACCATGCACATGCACGAAAACATGCACACTTACACAAGCATGCATTCATGTATGGTAGTGGTAGGATTTATGTTTGCACGCATTGTGGCCGCAAAGGCCATTTAGAAAAATTTTGCTATGCTAAACATAATATACCAAGTAAACATGTTTGGGTTCGCCCAGGTACTAACTCTATAGGACCCAAGAAAATATGGGTACCAAAAGACCCACCAAACTTAAATGATACAGGTTGATCTTCTTCCTCCAAGACTTAGGGGGAGACGGTGCCCGGGTGGTGGATCCAACAAGGCTCAAAGAACACATCGCGCTTGCATCACTATCATGGAGGCACCTATTTTGGAGATTGCCCTCGTTTGGTAACCTCTCCATTTAAAAGTTTTTAATTTTGGTTATATATACAAATGTATAGGATTGTTAGTTTACTTTTATGCTACATTAATATATGTTAGTGTAAACCTACATCTCTATCATGATTGTGTATATGCCATGTTTTAATTTTGATATCTTGTCTCTTATACCATATTTATTGAATGTCCACATGTCTAGTTTTGATCATATATCTATATATACCTTTTGTCAAAATTAAAAATAAATTTTGTAAAAATTCATATTTAAAGCAAATACATTAGAGATGGCAATTGTGCACCTCAACTCATTCAAGAGGAATCAAGAGGATGAAGTTCAGAACCCTTCACCGGGTATTCGGCTTCAACATCTCTAAATCTTTGTTTTTATATGAAAAATAACTTAAAAAGTCTTGTATGAATTTTTGGTTGATATGATAACTTAATGAAGATTTTAAAACATATTGTTGTATGTTAAATATATCCTACTTGTATTTGTTAAAACTTCCTTTTTAAATTTTTTTAGGGCATTTGCTGTTGACAGGTTTTTGGCAAAGCCGGCCGACCGGCTCTGAGTCCCGGTCGACCGACTTCGCCTGGAAGAATAGCCTTTTATTCCTTTCTGTTGCCGGCCGACCGCTGCGGTCGACCGCTGGATCTGTCAGTGCTCTCGGGTTTTCTGGGTCGACCGACCTGGTCGACCGCTCTGAGTTACAGAGCTCTCGGGATTTTTGGGTCGACCGACCCGGTCGACCGTGCGTCAATTTCTTGCCCTAATCTGCCTATTTATAACACTCTTTCTCTCTTTCCTCTGATTTTCTCTCCGGCGACCCAACTTCCTCTCTCTCTCAAAAATTTATATCTCTCAATCCCACTCAAATTCCTTCTAAATCCAAGTTTGATTCCCTCATTTTGTGTTAGATCTTCACTCTCAGGGCCTTCTCTCCATCAGATTTCGAAGATTTCCAGATCTAGGGTTTATGGTTCTCATTTCAGGTAAAAATCACATTTTTCTTGGTGTTCTTGATATCTAGTTTTAAGTTCATCTTACCCTTGTCAAGATCTTTAGGTTTCTTTGTTGATTAGATCAAGCCCTAACTATTTTAACCTAAAATCATCCATTTTCACCATAATGTCTAAAAGATCTAGGAGTGAGAAAGAAAAAACTGTGGTTCCTTCCTCATCCTCAACCCCTAGACCTAAACGACCCTTCGTTAATGATCTAGCTGAAAACCGATTTATCTTACTTTCAAAGAAATCAGTTATTTCAGGGAGATGTGTTATTCTCAAAGATTTTGAACATCTCCACATCCCTCGCATCCTGAAAAGAAATTCATTAGACCAATTCATGGCCATTAGGGAACCTGTGTACCCCTCCTTAGTGCATTACTTCTATGCCAATTATGCTTTTGAGGGAAATCGAGTTAGATCTCGAGTTCTTGGTAGGGACATTGACATCCCTCTAAGTCAGTTTGCTGATTTGTTACATCTCTCCTGTGGAGGAGTTGATGTCTATACCTTTGATCTCCATGATTTTGAATATCCGGACGGTGAGTCTGCGCTCACCGCTTCCACCTTGATTCACGGGAATGACAACCCCGGTTTGGTTAAGAATGAGGAAGTGAACAAGTTCACGTTCACCGCCCAAGTCCTAGCAAATTTGTCTTCTATAATGTTTTACCTAAATCTGGTGAGTATAGCAATGCCAGGGGTCCAGTTTCTCTTATCATTATTGCCTTCTGAAAGGCATTAAGATTAATTTCCCACATTTCATTGCTTCTTACATGGCGTCTGATCAGATCCGCATGCCCGGTAGGCATTTGCCTTATGGGATGCTCATATCCTATCTTCTCAAACATTTAGGATTTGATCTTTCTTTTGAGACTCCCTCTGAACCTTCTGTGAACCTGGATAGCATCCTTCTTAAGAGGATGCAGGCTCAGATTCGTCGAGCCGCTCCAGAGCAGCCTCCTGTTCTTCCTGCTGTTGTTCCAGGGTCATCATCGGCCCTAGGGATTTCCTCTGCTTCCGTGCCATCTATGTCTCCTGATTTCCAGGCCTTCATCTCATCTGAGATTCGCTCTCAGATCCAGGAGCACCAGTCTTGGATCGAGCAGCGAGATGCAGCTTTTCGTGCGGAGATGGATTCACGTTTCCAGGGGATTCGCAATGATATGTCTTACTTTGCTAACTCCATGAGATTCGTGGACTTGCAATTTGAGGCACTCTTTGCGAAGTTCGACATGCTTAGTCCTGATCCCACATCTTTTGCCCGACCACTTCCATCCTCCGGTCCTCCATTTCCTGTCAGAGATCCTTCTGCGGCTCCACCTCCACACCCAGGTGTCGCAGGCATTGATCCAGAGGAGGCAGCAGCTTCTTCTTCTTCTTCTTCTTCAGAGGAAGACGATGATGGTGATGAGAAGATGGCTGAGGGTGCTGCTGCAGAGAGCTCGTCTGAGGAAGACGATGATGAGGAGGATGACGATGCTGGTGGTGCTGAGTGACCTACCCCTATTGATGATGTCAAAAAGGGGGAGAGTTATTTATGAGAGAGACATATTTTGTACTTGACTTATATTTTGTGTTGTGTACTTGTATTATTTTGTGTTTGGACATCTTTTAATTTGATATTTAGTATGGTGGACATGTATCCTTGTATTGTGGACATAAGTTTTTGTTGTGGTGTTATATACATGTGTTATCTTTTATATCTTTTATGACATGAGTACCTTTTGGCATGGACATGTGTATTGTGGATTATCACTTGCTGTTTATCATTTGTGATATTTATCTATGCCTGAGTATGATTTCATTATATGCATGTGTTGAGGGGGAGCTTCACTTGAAGTCTCTACCCAAAATATTTGTAATAACTATATATGTTTTGTCATCATCAAAAAGGGGGAGATTGTTGGCCCAAAGGCCATTTGCCCAATATCTCCATGAATATTTTGATGATAACAAACCATATTTAGTTATGTATTTAACAATTTTGTTTAAAAGAATTTCAGGTTCAAAACAAGTTGATTTGACGGCTCCACTATCAAGACTCACAAGTTTGGATGCCGCTAAAGATTTGCATTCCCAAGCTAAGCACGTTAGAAAGCTTCGGGAACAAGATTTTGAAGAAAAGACCAAGTCAAGATCAAGACAATGAAAAAGTCCAAGATTTGTATTTTTACTTTTCTTTTAGACTTTTTGTCAAAACCTAGATGTTAGAAGTAGAGTTATGGGATTATCACTTTCACACACATTTTAGTTTGGTTCATGGCTTCAAAAAGAATTTCAATTTCTATTTCCAACTTAGTTTTAGAGTTAACATATTTTTGGAAATTAGTTTTAGAAACTTTAAGTTTTGGAAAAACGAGTTTTGGAAAAACGAGTTTTTATCAAAGAGGATCTTTATCAAAATGTTTTAACATGTTAGAGTAGTGACTTATGATCATACTCCTATTTTTATAAGGTCCAAAACCTCAACCCAAAAGACCAAACCCAAAACCCAAGTTTCTGGTTTTTGCAGAGTCTGATTTTTCAGATCTGACAGAAGCCGGTCGACCGTCCGGGTCGACCGACGTGCACAAGTGTGTATGTGTGCACGTCGGCCGACCGCTCGGGTCGACCGGGCACTTGACAGTGCTCTCTGTTTGTTTGGGTCGACCGGGGCGGTCGACCGATGTCCCCCAACGGTCAGAAATATGACCGTTGACGATCGACCGGCCCGGTCGACCGCCAGTTGTCAGAAATTCTGACAGACTCCAACAGCTCTATTTTCTGACAGATTTTGTTGGGATCTCACCCCAACGAATTTCTTTAGCTGTCTTACCCTGTTTTTCATCCCCTATAAATAGGAGGTCATTTCAACATGATAAGACAACTATTTTAACAATTTGACAAGATATTTTCATAAGATTTTCAAGCCTTTATTTGAGAAAAGATTTTCAAAGCCAAAATTTCCATACACCCATTTGAAGCCTATACCTCTACTTCACTCTAGATATTTGCACTACACAATCCCAAATTCTACATCTACATATTGGTTATAGGATTGTGCTAAGTGAGCGATTTGTGATCAAGTGTGATTAATTTTCTTCTTGAGCGAAGTTGTAGAGGCATCGGCCTCAAGCGAGCTAGTGTGCTCCGGTGGTGTTGCTGCATCACGAGAGATAGGACAAGTGTGTCCTTGTATTGGCGATCCAGTGGGATCAACAATAGTGGAAATCCTTCAAGTGTGAAGGCGGGGACGTAGAGCGTGGCTCGAACCTCGGAAACATATACTCGTGTTTGCGTTTGCTCGAATTTTCTCTAAACTCAAACTCCTTTATTTCTTGCACTACTTATTGTGTTTATTATTGCTAGTCTTTTAATTTGAGCAATTTGTTAAGTAGAATTTTTAATTCCGCATTATTGTCATATTTCATATAGCCATCACCTATTCACCCCCCTCTAGGTGATTTCAGGTATGATAGTGGCGTACAACATAAGCAAATGCATGATGATGTTGTGCATGAATGTGTGGAGTTTGTTTCTTTGAAAACAAAGACTCCAATCTAGTGTGGTTAAATGCATAAGAGTTCAAAGTTGACTCAAACAACTAATCCTATTTTTCAAAACATTAATCTCACTAGTGGTGGCATGTAAAGCATGGTGAGATAAAGAATCATTTTTCCTTTTCTTTTGGAAAACATTTTCCTTTTCTTTTTCAACAAATTTTCTTTTTAAAGAGTTATTTTCTTGCAAAACAATTTCCTTTTGTTTTTCCACCAAATCAACTTTATTTTTCAAAATAGTGTTTCCTTCACAAAGATCATTTAATTTAGAAAGCAAGGAAACATTCTTATTTTTTAAACTTTCATTTTCTTTTTCAATGCATGCAACCTTATTTTCTAATGAATCTTTTCATTAAGCATGCAATCAAATTTCTTTTTCAAATTTTTATTTTCCTTTTTAATCATGTCATATTTCTCAAGTAATAGTTGACAAAAAGTTGTAAGCTCATTATATGACATGTCTACATCCTCATCTACCTCGGATTCGGTAGTTACCTCAAGGGGGTTATCCCCTTGGACCATAAAGCATGCGTTGGAGGTGTCGCTTCCAACGTCCGAATCTCTTCCGGCATAGTATAGATCCTTTTCGCCAAGGGAGGTGATGATGTTCCAAGCTACAAAAGCCGAATCAATGTTAGCAACCCTAAATAAGTAATCATCATTTAGGGTACTCTTCAAAGCATTAAGGGCTTTTGTATTAGCCTCACTATTCTTACTATTTAAACAATATGCATCATTAGTTGTGGCAAGATAAACATGAATGCGTAGGGCCTTGAGGTACATTGACATCTTAACCTTCCAAATTTGGATGTTAAGAATGTCAAAAGTGGGTGGTGACATGAAATCCATGGTGTGTGTACAAATATAGTGATTAGCCTAAAAATGAGGATCTTTAACTCTAGGTTGTAAGACCCAAATCAAGAGCACTTGGCTCTGATACCAATTGTAAATCACCTAGAGGGGGGGTGAATAGGTGATGGCTAATCTAATGGTCACTAAATGACAAATAATACGGAATTAAAACTACTATGACCTAAACAAAATTTTTACACTAAACACTATGTATAACACAAGAGTGTAGCCGAATTCCCCGTGAAGGGCTCTGGACTAACTCCTCTAGATTCCCCTTGAATGGGTTGAGGTGCCGCGTTGGCTCTCTTGGTTGAATACAAGTGTTAGCAAATAATCCCCAAGCAATATGACAATATGAGCACAAATGAATATATCAAGCATATAAAGATAGACAATAAAAGTATGCAAGATATAAACAAGAGACAAAGAGAGAGAGAGAGATAGAGCAATCGCAAACACAAGGGATTTGTTTCGAGGTTCGAGCATACTTGCTCTACATCCCCGCCTTCGACACACGAAGGATTTCCACTATGCTTGATCCCAATGGATCACTCCTTGGTGCCGCAACACCTACAATCTCTCAGACTCCCAAGTCCGTACACACGCAAGCCCCACAAGCTCGCCGAGGTCGCACCTCAAACCAAGAGTTCACACACGAACTCTAAACCACCGCGAACACACAAGTCCGCCTCCTCAAGAACAAATAAAAGATCTCTTGGTGATCTAAACACTTTGATCACCAAAAAAAAAAACTCTCACAACACAATCCTATGGATAGATAAGGCAATGGATAGCTCAAGTGATTGTGAGAAAACAAGGAAAGAATCTATGGTGAAAAACTCAAGAAATTCTATTTTACACTCTTGATAAAACTTTCCTTTTGATGGGAAATATTTGCTCTCTATTTTGTGGAGAAAAACCTCTGAAAAGAGTAGGAAAAACTGGCTCTAAAAGTCTCCAAAAATCTTATTGAAAAACAATGACCAAACCCCCAAATTTATAGGCTGTCAAAAACTAGCCGTTGGGGTCTGTCAGACCTGTCGGTCGACCGCCCGGTCGACCAGCCAACGGTCATATTTCAGACCGTTGTGCCTTCGGTCGACCGGTCGGTCGACCGAGGCCAGATACAGAGAGCAGGCCTCTCTGTCCGGTCGGCCGCCCGGTCGGCCTGGGCCTTTCCAGAGAGCAGAGTTCTCTGGACGGTCGACCGATTCGGTCGACCGGCCATCTGCCAGGACAAGGCGTGCACGTCTGTGCACGTCGGTCGACCACCCGGTCGACCAACTTCAGCTCCGGTCGACCGGTCTGGTCGACCGCTGAAGCCTGAAACAGAAAAACATGGGATGAAAAACTTGGTCAATTTGGTCAAGATAAAATCCCATAAATACATAGAAAATATACAAAAATAGTTTTACCAATATACTTTGATAAACAAACATGCTTGCACAAAATAAAGGCATGTTATAAATGATTTGGACTATTTTTGTAACTTGGAAAATATGGCTCAATCTAAAAACAGTATTTTCCAAAACTTCTTTTTCCAAAACATCACCAATTACAAAAACAAGATATTTTAATTCATTTTGAGGCATAGTGTGTATGGATATGATCCACTACAAAATATCTATGTTTTTGACATTAAACACTAAACTTGGTTTTGGTTAAAAGACTAGTATATAAGAACTGCCAAAAACCAAATTATATTTTTCCAAAATGAAAAGTCTTTTCTAAACTAAAAATCCTTTTATGAAAAGACACTAAATCAAGAGTGTGTGTGTATGATACTTGAGCAATCCACCAACTATTCTATCCTTTACATTTTATCTAAAAATAAAATCTTATACCTAGACACAAGTCTTGATCTTGAAGTCTTCCCTTGAAGTCTTCTCATCTTCTTGACTTGGTCCAAACCGATCCAACGTGCTCTTCTCTTCTAGATGTGATCTTGATGCATAGGCTCATGAATCAACCAGTGCTAGCTCCAAAACTTGACTCTAAAGCCTTTGTTGAAGCTTCACACCTACTAAGATCTTGATCATAAATCTGTCACTAATTAAACACAAGATCATTAGTACTATAACTACATGAGTTGATCATCATCAAAACTAGAGTGATGAGCCTTTGGGCCAACATTCTCATCATTTGGGCCCCATTCAGCTTTTATAAGGCTTAGTTCAGGCCAATCGGTGCTAAAACTTTCCAATTAAGACTAGTAAAAAGTTTACTTAGTAGTAATTTTACACAGAAAGTATGTAATACCACTCACAGCACTTCAAAACTATGCTTTCTCCCTATTTGGGCCCTATTCGTTTCTTATAAGGCCTACTTCAAGTCAATCGGGGCTGAAACTTTGACTTTTAGTAAAACTTTCTAATTTAGACTAGAAAAAAGTATAATTTTTAGTAATTGTATATGGAAACTATGTAATGCTACTCCTGGCTCTTGAAAACTATGTTTTCTCCCCGTTTGGGCTAATTCGGTTATTATAAGGCCTTGTCAGGCCAATCAGAATTTAAAGTTATACTTTTGATCAAACTTCCCAATTAAGACAAAAAAACAAGGTTAATTAATAAAAATAAAACATAGAAACTATGTAATACCACTCACGGCTCTTGAAAATCATATTTTCTCCCCGTTTGGGCCCAATTCGGGTCTTATAAGGCCTAGTTCAGGCCAATCAGAATTTAAAGTTAGATTTTTGGTCAAATTCCCAACTAAGACTAGAAACAATGTTAGTTAATTGTAATTGTGCATAAAAACTATGTAATACCCCTCATCATGGATCTTGAAAATTCATATTTTCTCACTGTTTTGGCCCTATTCGGCTCATATAAGGCCAAGTTCAGGCCAATCGGGGCTAGAAGTTTGACTAAACTTCTCAATTAAGACTAGAAATAAGTTTAATTAGTACTAATTGTACATAAAAACTATATAATAGCACTTTTATCTCTTGAAAATCCTGTTTTCTCTCTGTTTTGGCCCAATTCCTCTTTTATAAGGCATAGTTGAGGCCAATTAGGATTGAAAGTTAGATTTTTTGTCAAACATCCAAATTAAGAATGGAAAATGGTTAATTAAAATAAATTGTATATATAAACTATATAATACCACTCACGGTTCTTGATTACCATGTTTTCTATCCTTTGGGTCCTATTATGCTCTTATAAGGACTAGTTCTGGCCAATTATGGCTTAAAGTTTGACTTTTGGTCAAAATTTTAAATTAAGTCTAGAAAAAATATTAATTACTAATGCATGTACTTAGATACTATATACCAGCTCTTGAAAACCATGTTTTCTCCCCCGTTTGAGACCAATTCGGCTTTTATATGGCCTAGTTCAGGCCAATCGGGATTAGTAGTTTGACTATTGATCAAACTTCCCAAAAAGACTAGAAATAAAGTTAACTAGTAGTAACTGTACATAAAAACTATGTTATATTACTCACGGCTCTTAAAAATCATATTTTCTCCCTGTTGGTGCCCAATTCGGCACTTATAAGGCTTAGTTCAGGCCAATCAGGGTTGAAAGTTTGACTTTGAACAAACTTTTCAATTAAGACTTGAATAAAGGTTAATTCGTAGTAATGTTGCATCAAAACTATTAAAAACCACTCATAATTGTTGAAAAACTTGTTTTCTCCCCGTTTAGTTTCAGCTCTTATAAGCCCTAGCTCAGTCCAAGCGGGCTGAAAATTGTCGTTTGATTAAATTACCCTATTAAGGCTAGAAATAATACAAACTAGTAGTAATTGTACGTAAAAATTATGCAACACCATTCACGGCTTTGAAAACACGTTTTTTTTCCCGTTTGGGCCCATTCAGCTCTTATAAGGCCTAGTTCAAGCCAATAGGGGTTGAAAGTTTGACTTATGGTCAAATTTCTCAATTGCTAGAAATAAGGTTAATTATCATTAATTGTACGTAGAAACTATGTAATAGTGCTCACGGCCCCTGAAAACTATGTTTTCTGCACGTTTGGGCCCTATTCGGACCTATACGGCCTAGTGCAAGCCAATTTTAATTTTAGTTAAACTTCTCAATTAAGATATGAAATAAGGTTAATTAGTAGTAATTGAACATAGAAACTATGTAATACTACTCCCGGCTCTAGAAAATCTTTTTTTTCCCCGTTTGGGTCCTACTCGGCTCTTATAAGGCCTAGTTCAGTTCAACCGGGGCTGAAAGTTTAACTTTTGGTCAAACTTTCTAATTAAGACTATAAATAAGTTTAATAAGTAGTAATTTTATATAGAAACTATACTTCAGGCTCTTGAAAACCTCATTTTCTCCCCGTTTGGGCCCTATTCGCATCTTATAAGGCCTAATTTGGACCAACAAAGGCTGCAAGTTTGAATTTTGATCAAACTTCCTAATTAAGACCAGTAACAAGTTTTTTTAGTAGTAGTGCATAGAAATTATGTAATATCACTAATGGCTCATGAAAATCATGTTTTCTCCCCGTTTTGGGGGATATCCGGCTATTATATGGTATAGTTGAGGCCATCAGGATTGAAAATTAGACTTTTGATCAAACTTTCAAATAAAGAATGGAAATATGGTTAATTAAAATAAATTGTAATAGAAACTATGTAATACCACTCATGGCTCTTGAAAATCATGTTTTCTCCCTATTTGGGCCCTATTAGACTGTTATAAGGCCCAATTCTAGCTAATCGGGGCTGAAAGTTTGATTTTTTTAAACTTTTCAATTAGGACTAGAATAAGGTTAATAAGCAGTAATTTTACATAGAAAGTACGTAATCTCACGACTCTTAAAAACTATGTTTTCTCCTTATTTGGGCTCTTTTCGGCTCTTACATTGTGTAGTTTAGGCCAATCGGGGCTGAAACTTTGACTTTTAGTCAAAGTTTTAAATCAAGACAAGAAAACATGTAATTACTAGTAATTATAGGTAGAAACTGTGTAATACAACTTCGCGCTCTTGAAAACCATATTTTTTTCCTGTTTGGGCTCAGTTCAGCTCTTACAAGGCCTAGTTCAGGCCAATTAGGATTGAAAATTTGACTTTTGGTCTAACTTCCAAATTAAGATTAGAACGACAGTTAACTAGTAGTAATTGTACATATAAACTATGTAATTCCACTCATGGCTCTTGAAAACTATGTTTTCTCCCAATTTGGGCCCTATTCGGCCCTTTCAGGCCTAATTCAGGCAAGTCAAGGGTAAAAAGTTTGATTTTTGATCAAACTTCTTAATTAAGACTAGAAACAAGTTTAATTAGTAGTAATTGTACATAGAAATAATGTAATATACTCTCAGCTCTTGAAAAAACTATGTAGTACTACTCTCGGCTCTTGAAAATCACGTTAACTTATAAGGCACTCAGGTCAATCGAGACTTAAAGTTTGATTTCTAGTCAAAATTTCAAATTAAGACTAGAAACAAGTTTAATTAGTTGTAATTGGGCATATAAACTATGTAAAACTACTTCCGGCTCTTAAAAACCTCATTTTCTCCCCATTTCGGCTAGTTCAGACCAATCGGGATTAAAAATTTAACTTTTAGTCATGCTTTCTAACTAAGACTAGAAAACAAGGCTAATTAATAACAATTGTACATAAAAACTATGTGATATTAATTTCAGCTCTTGAAAACCATTTTTCTGCCCATTTGGGCCCTTTTCGGCTCTTATATGGCCTACTCAGGTCAGTCGGGGTTGAAAGTTTTACTATTAGTCAAACTTCTCATTTAAGACTAGAAATAAGTTTAATTAGTTGTAATTGTATATAGAAACTATGTAATAGTAGACCATGCTCTTTAAGACCATATTTTCTCCGTTATTTGGACCCAATTCAGCTCTCATAAGGCCTAGTTCAGGTCAATCGTGATTGAAAGTTCGTCTTTTGGTCAAACTTCCTAATTAAGACTAGAAATAAAGTTAATTAATAAAAATTAAATGTAGAAACTTTGTAATACCCCTCATGGCTCTAGAAAACCATATTTTCTATTTGTTTGGGCCCTATTCGGCTCTCATAAATCCTAGTTCAAGCCAATCAATCGAGGCTGACGGTTTGACTTTTGGTCAAACTTTCCAATTAAGACCAGAAACATGGTTAATTTGAAGTAATTTCATAGAAACTATGTAATATCACTCATGGCACTTGAAAATCATGTTTTCTCCCCGTTTGGGCCCTAATCGGATCGGCTCTTATAAGGCCTCTTTCAGGTAAATTAGGGATGAAATTGACTTTTTGGTCAAACTCCCATTAGGATTAGAAATGAGATAAATCAATAGAAATTGTACATAAAAAAATTGCTACAAAACTCACAATTTCTGAAAACTACAATTTTTTCTCTGTTTAGATTCTATTCAGCTCTAATAAGGTCTAATTCAAATCAATCAGGGCTCAAAATTTGACTTTTGGTCAAATTTCATAATTAATACTAGAAACAAGTTTAATTTATGGTAATTGTATATAGAAATTATATAATGCTACTCACGGCTCTTGAAAACCATATTTTCTCCCCGTTTAGACCCTATTCAGCTCTTATAAGGCCTACTTCACGCAAATCGGAGTTTAAAGTTTGACTTTTGGTCAAACTTCCAAATTAAGACTATTAAAAAGTTTAATTAGTAATAATTGTATATATATACCATATAATACTACTCCCGACTCATGAAAACCATGTTTTCACCCTGTTTGGACCCTATTTGGCTCTTAAAAGGCCAAGTTTAGGCTAATCGGATTGAAAGCTTAACTTTTGGTTAAACTTTCTAATAAATATTAGAAAAATGTTTAATTAATAGTAATTGTACATAGAAACTATGTTATTTAATTAGTACTACTCTCGGCTCTTGAAAACCTCATTTTCTCACTGTTTGGGCTCAATTCATCTCTTATAAGGCCTAGAGTTTAGGCCAATCGAGGCTGAAAGTTTTACTTTTAGTCAAACTTCTCAATTAATTATAGAAACTAGTTTAATGAGTAGCAATTGCATGTTTTTCTCCCTGTTTGGGCCCTGTTAGACTTTTATAAGTCCTAGTTAAGGCCAATCAGAGCTGAAAGTTTGACTTTTAATCAAACTTTCCAATTAAGATTAGAAATAGAGTTATTTAGTAGTAATTGTATATAGAAACTATGTAATACGAATTTTGAATCTTTAAAACCATGTTTTCTCCCCGTTTGGGACCTATTCGGCTCTTATAAGGCCTAATTCAGGCTAATCGGGCTGAAAGTATGGCTTTTGGTAAACTTCCCAATTTAGACTTGAAACAAGATTTATTAGTCACAATTGTACATAGAACTATGTAATATTAATCTCAGCTCTTGAAAATCACGATTTAAGCCCATTTGGGCCCTATTTGGCTCTTATGTGGCTTAATTCATATCAATCATGGCTGAAAGTTTGACTTTTAACCAAACTTCTCAATTAAGACTAGAAACAAGTTTAATTGGTAATTGTACATAGAAACTATATAATGCAACTCTCGGCTCTTGAAAACCACGTTTTCTTCCCGTTTGGGCCCAATTCTGCTCTTATATGGCCTAGTGCAGGCCAATCGAGATTACAAATTTTACTTTTGGTTTAACTTCCCAATTAAGACTAGAAACAAGGTCAATTAATACTTGTTGTACTTAGAAACTATTTAATACCCCTCATATATCTTGAAAACCAAATTTTCTCCCCGTTTGGGCCCTATTCGGACCTTATAAGGCTTAGTTCAGGCCAATCTGAGCTGAAATTTGACTTTTGGTCAAACTTTTCAATTAAGATGAGAAACAAGGTTAATTTGTAGTAATTGGACATATAAACTATATAATACTACTTTCGGCTATTGAAAGCTACATTATCTCCCTATGTTGTGCTATTCGACTCTTTAAAGTGCTAATTCAGACCAATCGTGGCTGAAAGTTTAACTTTAGTCAAGCTTTCACATTAAAACTAGAAATAAGGTTAATTAGTACTAATTAGATATAGAAACTATGTAAAACTACGCCCGGCACTTGAAAACCACATTTTCTACCCGTTTGGCCCTATTCGACTACTATAAGGCCTAGTTCAGACCAATCAGGGCTGAAAGTTTGACTTTTAGTCTAATTTTCAATTAAGATTAGAAATAAGTTTAATTAATAGCAATTGTTCAAAAAAACTATGTATTATACTACTTTCGGCACTCGAAAACTACATTTTTTTCCTTGTTTAGGCTAAATTCAGCTCATATAAGGCCTAGTCAGGCTAATCGGGGCTGAAAGTTTGACTTTTAGTCAAATTTCTAAATTAAGACATGAAACAAGTTTAATTAGTAGTAGTTTTATATAAAAACTATGTAATATACATTTTCACCCCGTTGGGGACCTAATTGGCTCTTATAAGGCCTAGTTCATTACAATCGGGTATGAATATTTGACTATTTATAAACTTACCAATTAAGACTAAAAACAAGGTTAATTAGAAGCAATTGTACATATAAATTATTTAATATTAATCCTGGTTCTTAAAAATCACATTTTTTGCCCGTTTGAGCCTTATTCGGCTCTTATAAGGCCTAGTTCAGACCAATCGGGATTGAAAGCAAGACTTTTAGTTAAACTTCCTAATTATGACTAGAAAAACAAGGTTAATTAGTAGTAATTGTACATAGAAACAATGTGATATTAATTCTGACTCTTGAAAACCATATTTTCTGAACATTTGGGCTCTATTCAACTCTTATATGGCATAGTTCAGATCAGTCAGGCCAGAAAGTTTGACTTTTAGTCAAACTTCCCAATAAAGACTAAAACAAGTTTAATTAGTTGTAGTTGTACGTAGAAACTATGTAATACTACGCCAGGATCTTTAAACCACAGGTTCTCCCCCCACTTGGCCCAAATTCGGCTCATATAAGGCCTAGTTCAGGCCATTCGGGATTGAAAGTTTGACTTTTAGTCAAACTTTCTAATTAAGAGTAGAAACATGGTTAATAAATAAAATCTATATATATAAACTTTATAATACTACTCATGGCTCTTAAAACTCATGTTTTCTCCCTTTGGCCCTGTTTGGCTCTTTAACATGCTAATTAGGGCTGAAATTTTGACTTTTTGGTCAAACTCCCATTAGGATTAGAAATGAGATAAATCAATAGAAATTGTACATAAAAAATTTGCAACAACACTCATAGTTTCTGAAAACCATATTTTTTCTCTGTTTGGGCTCCATTCAGCTCTACTAAGGCCTAATTCAAATCAATGAGGGCTCAAAATTTGACTTTTGGTCAAACTTCATAATTAATACTAGAAACAAGTTTAATTTATGGTAATTGTACATAGAAATTATGTAATGCTACCCACGGCTCTTGAAAACCATATTTTCTCCCCGTTTGGACCCTATTCAGCTCTTATAAGGCCTACTTCACGCAAATCGGAGCTTAAAGTTTGACTGTTGGTCAAACTTCCAATGACTATTAAAAACTTTAATTAGTAGTAATTGTACATATATACCATTTAGTGCTGCTCTGGATTCTTGGAAACCATGTTTTCACCCCGTTTGGACCCTATTTGGCTATATAAGGCCAAATTTAGGCCAATAGGATTGAAAGCTTAACTTTTGATCAAACTTTCCAATAAATATTAGAAAAATATTTAATTAATAGTAATTGTACATAGGAACAATGTTATTTAATTAGTACTACTCTCGGCTCTTGAAAACCTCATTTTCTCACTGTTTGGGTTCAATTCATCTCTTATAAGGCCTAGAGTTTAGGCCAATCGGGACTGAAAGTTTTACTTTTAGTCAAACTTCTCAATTAATTATAAAAACTAGTTTAATGAGTAGCAATAGCATGTTGTAACTATGTTATATTAATCCCGGCTCTTGAAAATCATATTTTCTACCCGTTTGGACCCTACTTGGCTCTTATATGTCCTAGTTTAGATCATTCGGGTTTGAAAGTTTGACTTTTGGTCAAACTTCCCTATTTAAACTAGAAAAAAGTTTAATTAGTAGTAATTATACATAAAAACTATGTAATACTACTCACAGTCTAGAAAACCACGTTTCTCCCCTATTTGGGCCGAATTCGGCTCTAATAAGGCCTAGTTCAGGCCAATCAGGATAGAAAGTTTAATTTTTGGTCAAACTTCCTAATTAAGATTAGAAATAAGATTAACTAATAGAAATTGTACATAGAAACTATGAAATACTACTTACGGCTCTTGAAAACCTTGTTTTCTCCTTGTTTAAGCCTTATTCGGCTCTTATGAGGCCTACTCAGACCAATCTGAGCTGAAAGTTTGACTTTTGGTTAAACTTCTCAATTAAGATTATAAACAAGGCAAATTAGTAGTAATTATACATAGAAATTATGCAACACCACTCACGGCTCTTGAAAACTATGTTTCTTTCCCCTTTGGGCTCTACTCAGCTTTCAAAGGCCCAATTTTAACCAATCAGGGCTGAAAGTTTAACTAAACTACCCAATTAAGATTAAAAACAGGGTTAATTATCATAAATTATGCATAGGTATGAAATAGTTCTCATGGCCCTTGAAAACTATTATTTCTGCACGTTTGAGCCCTATTCCGCCCTTATAAGGCCTAGTTCAGGCCAATATTGACTTTTAGTTTAACTTTCCAATTAAGAGTAGAATAGAGTTAATTAGCAGAATTGAACATAGAACTATGTAATACTACTCACAACTCTTAAAAATCATGTTTTCTCCCCGTTTGGGCCCCACTAGGCTCTTATAAGGCCTACATTTCAGGCCAATCGGGGCTGAAAGTTTGACTTTTAATTAAAATTTCAAATTAAGACTAGAAACAAGTTTAATTAGTACTAATTATACATAAAAATTATTTAATACCACTCCTTGCTCTTGAAAACCTCATTTTCCCCCGTTTGGGCTGTATTCGGCTCTTGCAATGTCTATTTCAGGCCAAATGGGGCTGAAAGTTTGACTTTTGGTCAAATTTCTAAATTAAGAATAGAAATAAGATTAATTTCTAATAATTGTAACTAGAAACTATGTAATACCACTCACGGCTCGTGAAAACTATATTTTCTCCCAGTTTGGGCCCTATTCGGCTCTTATAAGGCCATGTTCAGGCAAATCGAGTCTGAAAGTTTTATTTTTGTCAAACTTCATAATAAAGACTCTTGAAACGATGTTTCTCTCTGTTTGGGCTCTATTCGGCTCTTATATGGCCTAGTTCAGGTCAATCGGGGCTAAAAATTTAATTTTTAGTCAAACTTCCCAATTAAGACTAGAAACAAGTTTAATTAATAGTAATTGTATATAGAAACTATGTAATACTACTCCTGGCTCTCAAAAACCACGTTTTCACTCCGTCTGGGTTCTATTCATTCAGCTCTTAATAAGGTCAAGTTCAGGCCAACCGAGGCTGAAAGTTTGACTTTAGTCGAACTTCACAATTAGACTAGAGATAACTTTAATTAGTAAAAATTATACATATAAACTAAGTAATACTACTACGAGCTCTTGAAAACCTCGTTTTCTCCCCGTTTGGAACCTATTCGGCTCTTATAAGGTCTAGTTAAGGCCAATCGGGGCTAAAGTTTGATTTTTGATCAAAAGTCCCAATTAAGACTTGAAATAAGTTTATTAGTATTAATTTATAGTGAAACTATGTAATACTACTGGTAACTCTTCAAAACCACGTTTTCCCCGTTTGGGCCATATTCAGATCTTATAAGGCCAAGTTCAGGCCAACTGTATCTAAAAGATTGACTTTTGGTCAAACTTCCTAATTAAGAGTAAAAATAGGATAATTTAATAGTAAATCTACATAGAAACTATGTAATACCACTCACGACTTTTGTAAACCATATTTTTTCACTATTTAGATCCTATTCGTGTCTTATAAGGCCTAATTTAGGCCAATCAGGGCTGAAAGTTTAACTTTTAGTCAAACATCCCAACTAAGACTAGAAACAAGCTTAATTGGTAGTAATTATCTATAAAAACTATATCATACAACTCTCGGCTCTTGAAAATCACGTTTTCTTTGATTTGAGCCCTATTCGGCTCTTATAAGGATTAGTTCAGTTTAATCGACGCTGAAAGTTTGATTTTTAGTCAAACATCTCAATTAAGATTAGAAACAAGGTACACTAGTTGTAATATATATATATATATATATATATATATATATATATATATATATATATATATATTATGCAACATAGCTTCTGAAAATCAAGATTTTTTTCCCATTTGGGATCTGTTCAGCTCTAAAAAGACCTAGTCTTACCAATCAGGGCTCAAAGTTTGACTTTTGGTCAAACTTTATAATTAAGACTGGAAACAAGTTTAATTTGTATAATTATACATAAAAACTATGTAATACAACTCTTGGCTCTTGATAACAACATTTTCTTCGCGTTTGAGCAGTATTCGGCTCTTATAAGGATTAGTTCAGGCCAGTTAGGACTGACAGTTTGTCTTTTGATTGAATTTCTCAAATAAGAAAAGAAACAAGTTAAATTAGTGGTAATTCTATATAGAAACTATAAATATAACTCTGACTCTTGAAAACCACGTTTTCTACCCGTTTTGGCACAATTCGGCTCTTATAAGGCCTAATTCAGCCAATCAGGGATGAAATTTTGATTTTTTAGTCAAACTTCCTAATTAAGACTTGAAACAAGGTTAATTAGCATTAATTATATATAAAAACTATTTAATAGTGCTCACGGCTCTTGAAAACCATGTTTTCTTCATGTTTGGACTAGTCGGCTCTTATAAGGCCAAGTTTAGGCCAATCATAGCTGAAAGATTGACCTTTTGGTTAAGTTTCACAATTAAGAGTAGAAACAAGGTTAATTAGTAGTAATTAACATATATGTAATAACATTCACGGTTCTTGAAAATCATTTTTTCTCCCCTTTGGGTCCTATTTGGCTCTTATAAGGGCCGTTTAAGTCAATCGGGGGCGAAAGTTTGACTTTAGGTCAAACTTTCAAAATAAGATAAAAAAACAAGTTTAATTAGAAGTAATTATACTTAGAAACTATGTAATACTACTCTAACTCTTGAAAACTTCATTTTCTCCTCATTTGGGCCCTATTTGGCTTTCATAAGGCCTAGTTCAGGCCAATTAGGGCGGAAAGTTTGACTTTTGGTCAGACTTTTCAATTAAGACTAGAAATAAGATTAATTAGCAGTAATTGAAAATTGAAACTATGTAATACCACTGAAGGCTCTTGAAAACCATGTTTTCTCCCTATTTGGTTCATATTCGGCTCATATAAGGCCTAGTTCTGGCAAATCGTGGTAGAAAGTTTAAATTTTGGTTAAACTTTTCAATTAAGACTTGAAACAAGATTAATAAGCAGTAATTTTACGTAAAAACTATGCAATATTAATCCCAGCTCTTGAAACCATGTTTTCTCCTGTTTGGGCCCTACTCGGCTCTTACAAGGCCTAATTCAGGTTAATCGAGGCTGAAAGTTTATCTTTGGGTAGAAGTTCTCAGTTAAGATTAGAAATAAATTTAATTAATAGTAATTATATATAGAAACTATATATACTACTCCCGGCTCTTGAAAATCATGTTTTCTCCCTAATTGGGCCCAATTCGGCTCTTACAAGTCTTAATTCAGGCCAATCGCAGTTGGAAGTTTGACTTTTGGTCAAACTTTCCAATTAAGAGCATAAACCAGGTTAATTAGCAGTAATTAAATATAGAAACTATGTATTATCACTCATGGCTCTTGAAAACCATGTTTTCTCCCCATTTGGGCCCTATTCGGCAGGCTAATCGAGGCTAAAATTTTGACATTTAATCAAACTTCCAAATTAAGTGTAGAAATAAGGCTAGTTAGTATTAATTGTAAAATTTGATTTTTGGTCAATTTCACGATAAATAGTAGAAATAAGGTTAATTAGAAGTAATTCTTCATAGAAATAATGTAATACCACTCACTGCTTTTGAAAAACATATTTTCTGCCCGTTTGGGCCCATTCGGCTTTTATAAGGCCTAATTCAGGCCAAGCGGGTTGAAAGTTAGACATTTAGTCAAAAATTTCAATTAACACTTGAAATAAGTTTAATTAGTAGTAATTATATATAAAAACTATGTAATACTACTTTTGGCTCTTGAAACCCATATTTTCTCCCCATTTGAGCCTTATCCTGCTCTATTATAAGGCCTAGTTCTGGCCAATCGGACTGAAAGTTTGACTTTTAGTAAATTTTTTAAATTAACATTCAAAATAAGTTTAATTAGTAATAATTGTACATAAAAATAATGTAATACAATCTCGGCTCTTGAGAAACATATTTCTTCCCGCTTTGGGCCTTACTCGGCTGTTATAATGCCAAGTTCAAGCCAATCGGCTGAAATTTTGACTTTTAGTCAAATTTCTAACTTAAAACTAGAAATAAGTTTTATTAGTAGTAATTTTACATAGAAATTATGTAATATAACTCCCGGCTCTTGAAAATTACATTTTCTCCCCGTTTAGGCTGTATACAGCTCTTATCAGGCCAAGTTCAGGCCAAATCGGGCTGAAAGTTTGACTATTGATTACACATCCCAATTAAGATTGGAAATAAGTTTAATTAGTACCAATTGTACATAAAAACTATGTAATATTAATCTCAGCTCTTGAAAACCACATTTTCTGCCCTTTTTGGCCATATTCTGCTCTTATAAGACCTAGTTCAGGCCAATCGAAATTAAAAGTTAGACTTTTAGTCAAACGTCTCAATTAAGAATACAAATAAGGTTAATTAATAGATATTATATATATATATTATGTAATACCACTCATGGCTCTTGAAAAGTATGATTTCTCATCATTTGGGCCTTATTCAGCTTTTATAAGGCCTAATTCAGGCCAATCGGTACTGAAATTTAGACTTATAATCAAACTTTCCAATTAAGACTAGTAAAAAGTTTACTTAGTAGTAATTTTACACAGAAAGTATGTAATACCACTCACGGCACATCAAAACTATGCTTTCTCCCTATTTGGGCCCTATTCGTTTCTTATAAGGCCTACTTCAAGTCAATCGGGGCTGAAACTTTGACTTTTAGTAAAACTTTTTAAATTAGACTAGAAATAAGTATAATTATTAGTAATTATACATAGAAACTATGTAATGTTACTCCTGACTCTTGAAAACTATGTTTTCTCCCCGTTTGTGCTAATTTGGTTATTATAAGGCCTTGTCAGGCCATTCAGAATTTAAAGTTAGACTTTTGGTCAAACTTCCCAATTAAGACAAAAAACAAGGTTAATTATTAAAAATTAAAAATAGAAACTATGTAATACCACTTACGGCTCTTGAAAATCATATTTTCTCCCCGTTTGGGCCCAATTCGGGTCTTATAACGCCTAGTTCAGACCAATCAGAATTTAAAGTTAGATTTTTGGTCAAATTCCAATTAAGATTAGAAACAATGTTATAGTTAATTGAAATTGTGCATAGAAACTATGTAATACCCCTCATGGATCTTGAAAAACCATGTTTTCTCACTGTTTGGGCCCTTTTCGGCTCATATAAGCTCAAGTTCAGGCTAATCAGGGTTAGAAGTTTGACTTTTGATTAAACTTCCCAATTAAGATTAGAAATAAGTTTAATTAGTACTAATTGTACATAAAAACTATGTAATACCGCTTACGTCTCTTGAAAATCCTGTTTTCTCTGTTTTGGCCCTATTCCGCTTTTATAAGGCATAGTTGAGGCCAATTAGGATTGAAAGTTAGATTTTTGGTCAAACATTCAAATTAAGAATGGAAACATGGTTAATTAAAATAAATTGTATATATAAACTATATAATACCACCCACGGCTCTTGATAACCATGTTTTCTGTCCGTTTGGGTCCTATTATGCTCTTATAAGTACTAGTTCTGGCCAATTAGGGCTGAAAGTTTGACTTGTTTAAACTCTCCAATTAAGCCAAAAAAATAAGGTTAATAAGTAGTAATTTTACATAGAAAGTATGTTATACCACGCTCGTCTTGAAAACCATATTTCTCCCTGTTTGGGCTCTTATAATGCCAAGTTCAGGCCAATCGAATTTGATAGTTTGACTTTTAGTTGAACTTTGCAATTAAGAACAGAAACTAGCTTAATTAGTAGTAATTTTACATAGAAACTATATAATACCACTTACAGCTCTTGAAAATCACATTTTTCTCCATTTCGGGCCTATTCAGCTCTAATAAGACCTAGTTCATGTCAATCGGGGCTTAAAGTTTAACTTTTAATCAAACTTCACAACTAATACTAGAAATAAGGATAATTTTGGTAATTGTATATTGAAATTATGTAATACCACTCACGGTTCTTGAAAACCATATTTTTTGCACCTTTGGGCCCTAATTAGATCTTATAAGGCCTAGTTCAGGCAAATCGGGGCTGAAAGTTAGACTTTTGGTCAAAATTTTAAATTAAGTCTAAAAAAAATATTAATTACTAATGCCTGTACTCAGATACTATATACCAACTCTTGAAAACCATGTTTTCTCCCCCGTTTGGGACCAATTCGGCTCTTATATGGCCTAGTTCAGGTCAATCGAGATTAGCAATTTGACTTTTGATCAAACTTCCCAAAAATACTAAAAATAAAGTTAACTAGTAGTAACTGTACATAAATACTATGTAATATTACTCACGGCTCTTGAAAATCATATTTTCTCCCTGTTGGTTCCTAATTCGGTACTTATCAGGCTTAGTTCTGGCCAATCAGGGCTGAAAGTTTGACTTTTGGTCAAACTTTTCAATTAATACTTGAATAAAGGTTAATTAGTAGTAATGTTGCATCAAAACTATGAAAAACCACTCACGACTCTTGAAAAACTGTTTTCTCCTCGTTTAGTCCTATTCAGCACTTATAAGCCCTAGCTCAGTCCAATCAGGGCTGAAATTTGTCGTTTGATTAAATTACCAATTAAGGCTAGAAATAAGGCAAACTAGTAGTAATTTTACATAAAAATTATGCAACACCATTCACGGCTCCTGGAAAGCATATTTTTTTCCCGTTTGGGGCCCATTCAGCTTTTATAAGCGCCAGTTCAAGCCACGGGGTTAAAAGTTCGACTTATGGTCAAATTTTTTAATTTCTAGAAATAAGGTTAATTATCATTAATTGTACGTAGAAACTATGTAATAGTGCTCACGGCCCCTGAAAACCATATTTTTTGCACGTTTGGGCCTTATTCGTACCTTATAAGGCCTAGTGCAAGCCAATTTTGACTTTTAGTTAAACTTCTCAATTAAGACATGAAACAAGGTTAATTAGTAGTAATTGAACATAAAAACTATGTAATACTACTTTCAGCTCTAGAAAATCTTATTTTTCCCCGTTTGGGCCCTACTCAGCTCTTATAAGGCCTAGTTCAGTTCAACCCGGGCTGAAAGTTTAACCTTTGATCAAACTTTCTAATTAAGACTAGAAATAAGTTTAATTAGTAGTAATTTTATATAGAAACTATGTAATACTACTTTAGGCTCTTGAAAACCTCATTTTCTTCTCGTTTGGGCCCTATTCGCATCTTATAAGGCCTAGTTTGGACCAAACAGGGCTGCAAGTTTGAATTTTGGTCAAACTTCCTAATTAAGACTAGTAACAAGTTTTATTAGTAGTAATTGTGCATAGAAATTATGTAATATCAATAATGGCTCATGAAAATCATGTTTTCTCCTCGATTTGGGGGCTGTCCGGCTCTTATATGGCATAGTTGAGGTTATCAGGATTAAAAATTAGACTTTTGATCAAACTTTCAAATAAAGAATGAAATATGGTTAATTAAAAGAAATTGTACATAGAAACTATGTAATACCACTCATGGCTCTTGAAAATCATGTTTTCTCCCTAGTTGGGCCCTATTAGACTGTTATAAAGCCTAGTTCTGGCTAACCAGGGCTGAATGCTTGATTTTTTTAAAACTTTTCAATTAGGACTAGAATAAGGTTAATAAGCAGTAATTTTACATAGAAAGTATGTAATATCACTCACGACTCTTAAAAATCATGTTTTCTCCTTATTTGGGCTCTTTCGGCTCTTACATTGCGTAGTTTAAGCCAATCGGGGCTGAAACTTTGACTTTTGGTCAAACTTTTAAATCAAGAGAAGAAAAAGTGTAATTAGTAGTAATTATATGTAGAAACTGTGTAATAGAACTTCACGCTCTTGAAAACCACATATTCTCCCTGTTTGGGTCCTGTTCGGCTCTTACAAGGCCTAGTTCAGGCCAATCAGGATTGAAAGTTTGACTTTTGGTCTAACTTCCAAATTAAGATTAGAAATATAGTTAACTAGTAGTAATTGTATATATAAACAATGTAATTCCACTCATGGCTCTTGAAAACTATGTTTTCTCCCAATTTGGGCCCTATTCGGCCCTTATCAGGCCAAATTCAGGCAAGTCAGGGGGTAAAAAAGTTTAATTTTTGATCAAACTTCTTAAGTAAGACTAGAAACAAATTTATTTAGTAGTAATTGTACATAAAAATTAGGTAATATACTCTCAGCTCTTGAAAAAACTATGTAATACTACTCTCGGCTCTTGAAAATCACGTTAACTTATAGGCATAGCCCAGGTCAATCGAGACTTAAAGTTTGATTTCTAGTCAAGTTTTCAAATTAAGACTAGAAACAAGTTTAATTAGTTGTAATTGGGCATATAAACTATGTAAAACTACTTCCGGCTCTTAAAAATCTCATTTTCTCCCCGTTTCAGCTAGTTCAGACCAATCGGGATTAAAAATTTGACTTTTAGTCATGCTTTCTAAATAAGACTAGAAAACAAGGCTAATTAATAGCAATTGTACATAAAAACTATGTGATAATTTCAGCTCTTGAAAACCATTTTTCTGCCCGTTTGGGCCCTTTTCGGCTCTTGTATGGCCTAGTCAGGTCAGTCGGGGCTGAAAGTTTGACTATTTGTCAAAGTCAAACTTCTCATTTAAGACTAGAAATAAGTTTAATTAGTTGTAATTGTATATAAAAACTATGTAATACTACACCGGGCTCTTTAAAACCATATTTTCTCCCTTATTTGAGCCCAATTCGGCTCTCATAAGGCCTAGTTCAGATCAATCGTGATTGAAAATTCGTCTTTTGGTCAAACTTCCTAATTTAGACTAAAAACAAAGTTAATTAATAAAAATTAAATGTATAAACTTTGTAAAACTCCTCATGGCTCTAGAAAACCATATTTTCTCTCTATTTGGGCCCTATTCGGCTCTCATTAATCCAAGTTCGGGCCAATCAATCGAGGCTGACGGTTTGACTTTTGGTCAAATTTTTCAATTAAGACCAGAAATATGGTTAATTAGTAATAATTTCATAGAAACTATGTAATACCACTCATGGCACTTGAAAATCATTTTTTCTCCCCGTTTGGGCCCTAATCGGATCGGCTCTTATAAGGCCTATTTCAGGCCAATCTGGGCTGAAATTTTGACTTTTTAGTCAAACTCCCATTAGGATTAGAAATAAGATAAATCAATAGAAATTGTACATAAAAAATTTGCTACAACACTCACAGTTTCTGAAAATCACATTTTTTTCTCTGTTTGGGTTCTATTCAGCTTTAATAAGGTCTAATTCAAATCAATCAGGGCTCAAAATTTGACTTTTGGTCAATCTTCATAATTAATACTAGAAACAAGTTTAATTTATGGTAATTGCATATAGAAATTATGTAATGCTACTCACGGCTCTTGAAAATCATATTTTCTCCCCGTTTGGACCCTATTTAGCTCTTATAAGGCCTACGTCACGCAAATCGGAGCTTAAAGTTTGACTTTTGGTCAAACTTCCAAATGCTATTAAAAGGTTTAATTAGTAGTAATTGTACATATATACCATATAGTACTACTCCCGACTCTTGAAAACCATATTTTCACCCCGTTTGGACCCTATTTGGCTCTTATTAGGCCAAGTTTAGGCCAATCGGGATTGAAGGCTTAACTTTTGGTTAAACTTTCCAATAAATATTAGAAAAATGTTTAATTAATAGTAATTGTACATAGAAACTATGTTATTTAATTTGTACTCCTCACGACTCTTGAAAACCTCATTTTCTTACTGTTTTGGCTCAATTCATCTCTTATAAGGCCTAGAATTTAGGCCAATCGAGGCTGAAAGTTTTACTTTTTGTCAAACTTCTTAATTAATTATAGAAACTAGTTTAATGAGTAGTAATAGTATGTAGTAAGTGCATTATATTAACCCCGGCTCTTGAAAATCTCATTTTCTACCCGTTTGGACCCTACTCGGCTCTTACATAGCCTAATTCAGATCAATCAGGGCTGAAAGTTTGACTTTTGGTCGAACATCCCTATTTAAACTAGGAAATAGTTTAATTAGCAGTAATTGTACATAAAAACTATGTAATACTACTCTTAGTCTGGAAATAAGTTTATTTAGTACTAATTGTACATAAAAACTATGTAATACTACTTTACGTCTCTTGAAAATTATGTTCTCTCTCTGCTTTGGCTCTATTCCGCTTTTATAAGGCATAGTTGAGTCCAATTAGGATTGAAAGTAAGATTTTTGGTCAAACATTCAAATTAAGAATGGAAACATGGTTAATTAAAAGAAATTGTATATATAAACTATATAATACCACTCATGGCTCTTGATAACCATGTTTTCTGTCCGTTTGGATCCTATTATGCTCTTATAAGTACAAGTTCTGCCAATTGGGGCTGAAAGTTTGACTTTTTTAAACTTTCCAATTAAGCCAAAAAAATAAGGTTAATAAGTAGTAATTTTATATAGAAAGTATGTTATACCACTCACGACTCTTGACAACCATATTCTCCTATTTGGGCACTTTTCGGCTCTTATAATGCCTAGTTCAGGCCAATCGGGACTGGAAATTTGACTTTGGTCAAACTTTCAAACTAAGACAAGAAAAAAAATTTAATTAGTAGTAATTGTATATAGATATTATGTAATATGAATCCTGACTCTTGAAAACTATGTTGTCTCCCCGTTTTGGCTTTATTCGGCTCTTATAAGGCTAATTTAGGCCAATCGAGATTAAAAGTTTGACTTTTGATCAAACTTCTCAATTAAGATTAGGAATAAGTTTCATTAGTAGTAATTGTACATAGAAACTATGTAATACTACTCCGGGATCATGAAAATCTTGTTTTCTCCCTGTTTGGACCTTATTCGGCTCTTATAAGGCTAGTTCAATCGGCTAAAAATTTGACTTTTGGTCAAACTTCCCAATTAAGATTAGAACTAAGTTTAATTAGTAATAATTATATATAGAAACTATGCAATACTACTCTTGGTTCTTGAAAATAACATTTTTTCACCGTTCGAGCCCTATTAGAATCTTATAAAGCCAAGTTTAGGCCAATCATGGCTGAAAGATTGACTTTTGGTCAAACTCCACGATTAAGAGTAGAAACAAGGTTATTATTTAGTAGCAATTGCAAATAGAAACTATGTAATACCACTCAAGACTCTTGAAAACCATATTTTCTCCCCGTTTAGGCCCTATTCGTCTCCTATAAGGCTTAGTTCAAAACAATCTGGGTTGAAAGTTTCACTTTTGATCAAACTTTCAAATTAACACTAGAAACAAGTTTAATTAGTAGAAATTACCCACAAAATTTATGTCATGCTTCTCTCGGCTCTTGAAAATCATGTTTCTCCCTATTTGAGCCCTATTTGGCTCTTATAAGGATTAGTTCAGGCCACTGAAAGTTTGACTGTTAGTCAAACTTCCCAATTACACTAGAAATAAGATAAATTAGTAGTAATTGTACAAAAAAATTGTGCAACATCACTCACCGCTTCGAAACCACGTTTCCCCCATTTGGGCCCTATTCAGTTTTAATAAGGCCTACTTCATGCCAATCAAGGTTAAAGTTTGACTTTTGGTCAAACTTCTCAATTAATACTAGAAACAAGTTTAATTAGTCGTAATTGTATATAAAAACTATGTAATACTACTCCTGACTCTTGAAATCATGTTTTCTCCTTATTTGAGCCAATCCGGCTTTGATATGGCCCAATTTAGGTCAATTAAGGCAGAATATTTGCCTTTGGTTTAAACTTCCTAATTAAGACTAGAAGCTAGTTTAATTAGTAGTATTTGTATTAGAAACTATGTAATACTACTCCCAACTCTTGAAACTAAGTTTTCTCCCCGTTTGGGTCCTACTCCGCTCTTATAAGGCCTAGCACAGGCCAATCGGGCTGAAAAGATTGACTTTTAGTCAAACTTCCTAATTAATACTAGGGACAAGTTTAATTAGTATTAATTATACATAAAAACTATGTAATGCTACTCTGGGCTCTTGAAAATCATGTTTTCTCCTGATTTGGGCCCGATTCGGCTCTTATATAAGGCCTAGTGCAGGCCAATCAGGGCTGAAAGTTTAACTTTTGGTTAAAGTTTTTAATTAATACTAGAAACAAGATAAATTATAGTAATTGTGCATAGAAATTTTGCAACACCGCCATGGCTCCTGAAAACCACATTTTTCCTCATTTGGGCCCTATTCGGCTCTAATTAAGGCCTAGTTCAGGCTAATTGGGGCTAAAATTTGATTTTTGGTCAAAATTCCCAATTTAGATTAAAATAAGGATAATTAGAAATAATAGTACATTGAACATTTGCAATACTTCTCACGGCTATTGAAAAATCATATTTTCTCTTTATTTAGGCCCTCCTCCTCTCTTATAAGGCCAAGCTCAAGTCAATCGCGGATGAATGTTTGACTCATGGTCAGACTTTCTAATTAAGACTTGAAATATGGTTAATTAGTAGTAATTTATATGCTAACTATACAATATTAATCTCGGCTCTTCAAAACCATGTTCTCTGCCCGTTTTGGCCCTATTTGGCTCTTATATGCGTAGCTTAGGCCAATCGGGACAGAAAGATTTACTTTTGGTCAAACTTTCAAATTAAGACTAGCAACAAGTTAAATTAGTATTAATTATACATAAAAACTATGTAACACTACTTTCAGGCTCTTGAAAACCTTATTTTCTTCTTGTTTGGGCCCTATTTGGATCTTATAAGGCCCAATTCAGGCCAACCGGGATTAAAAGTTTAATTTTAGGTCAAACTTCACAATTAAGACTAGAAATAAGGTTAATTAAAACTATGTAATACCACTCATGACTAATGAAAACCATGTTTTTCTCCCTGTTTGGGCCCTGTTAGGCTTTTATAAGTCCTAGTTAAGGCCAATCGAGCTGAAAGTTTGACTTTTGGTCAAACTTTCCAATTAAGACTAGAAATAGAGTTATTTAGTAGTAATTGTACATAGAAACTATGTAATACTGATTTTGGCTCTTGAAAACCATGTTTTCTCCCTGTTTGGGACCTATTCGGCTCTAATAAGGCCTAATTCAGGCTAATCGGGCTGAAAGTATGGCTTTTGGTGAAACCTCCCAATTTAGACTTGAAACAAGATTTATTAGTCGCAATTGTATATAGAAACTATGTAATATTAATCTCGGCTCTTGAAAACCACGATTTAAGCCCATTTTGGCCCTATTTGGCTCTTATATAGCTTAGTTTATATCAATCATGGCTGAAAGTTTGACTTTTTAATCAAACTTCTCAATTAAGACTAGAAATAAATTTAATGAGTAATTGTACATAGAAACTATATAATACTACTTTCGGCTCTTGAAAACCACGTTTTCTCCCCGTTTGGGCCCAATTCGGCTCTTATATGGCCTAGTGCAGGCCAATCGAGATTACAAGTTTCACTTTTGGTTTCCCAATTAAGACTAGAAATAAGGTCAATTAATACTAGTTGTACTTAGAAACTATTTAATACCCCTCATGTCTCTTGAAAACCAAATTTTCTCCCCGTTTGGGCCTTATTCGGCCCTTATAAGGCTTAGTTCAGGCCAATCTAAGCTGAAATTTGACTTTTGGTCAAACTTCCAGATTAAGATGAGAAACAAGGTTAATTAGTAGTAATTAGACATATAAACATATAATACTACTTTCGGCTATCGAAAGCTACATTATCTCCCTGTGTCGCACTATTCGACTCTTTAAAGCGCTAATTCAGGCCAATCGTGGCTGAAAGTTTGACTTTAGTCAAGCTTTCACATTAAAACTAGAAACAAGGTTAATTAGTACTAATTAGATATAAAAACTATGTAAAACTACGCCCGGCACTTGAAAACCACGTTTTCTACCCGTTTGGCCCTATTCGACTACTATAAGGCCTAGTTCAGACCAATCAGGGCTGAAAGTTTGACTTTTAGTCTAATTTTCAATTAAGATTAGAAATAAGTTTAATTAATAGCAATTGTTCAAAAAAACTATGTATTATACTACTTTCGGCACTCGAAAACTATATTTTTTCCTTGTTTAGGCTAAATTCAGCTCATATAAGGCTTAGTCAGGCTAATCGGGCTGAAAGTTTGACTTTTAGTCAAATTTCTAAATTAAGACATGAAACAAGTTTAATTAGTAGTAGTTTTATAAAAAAAATATGTAATACTACTCCCAGCTCTTGAAAATCACATTTTCTCCTCGTTTGGGCCCTAATTGGCTCTTATAAGGCCTAGTTCATTACAATCGGGTATGAATATTTGACTATTTATAAACTTGCCAATTAAGATGAAAACAAGGTTAATTGTAGCAATTGTACATATAAACTATTTAATATTAATCTTGGTTCTTAAAAATCACATTTTCTGCCCATTTGAGCCTTATTCGGCTCTTATAAGGCCTAGTTCAGACCAATCGGGATTAAAAGCTAGACTTTTAATTAAACTTCCTAATTAAGACTAGAAAAATAAGGTTAATTAGTAGTAATTGTACATAGAAACTATGTAATATTAAATCTGACTCTTGAAAACCATATTTTCTACCCATTTGGGCTCTATTCAACTCTTATATGGCATAGTTCAAATCAGCCGGGCCTGAAAGTTTGACTTTTAGTCAAACTTCACGATTAAGACTAAAACAAGTTTAATTAGTTGTAGTTGTATGTAGAAACTATGTTATACTACACCAGGATCTTTAAACCACATTTTCTCCCCCGTTTGGGCCAAATTCGGCTCAGATAAGACCTAATTCAGGTCATTTGGGATTGAAAGTTTGACTTTTAGTCAAATTTTCTAATTAAGAGTAGAAACATGGTTAATTAATAACAATTATATATAGAAACTTTATAATACCACTCATGGCTCTTAAAACCCATGTTTTCTCCCTTTGGCCCTGTTCAGCTCTTTAACAGGCCAATCGGGGCTGAAATTTTGACTTTTTAGTCAAACTCCCATTAGGATTAGAAATGAGATAAATCAATAGAAATTGTACATAAAAATTTTGCAACAACACTCAAAGTTTTTGAAAATCACATTTTTTTCTCTGTTTGGGTTCTATTCAGCTCTAATAAGGCCTAATTCTAATCAATCAGGGCTCAAAATTTGACTTTTGGTCAAACTTCATAATTCATACTAGAAACAAGTTTAATTATGGTAATAGTATATAGAAATTATGTAATGCTACTCACGGCTCTTAAAAACCATATTTTCTCCCCGTTTGGACCATATTCAGCTCTTATAAGGCTTACTTCACGCAAATCGGAGATTAAAGTTTGACTTTTGGTCAAACTTCCTAATTAATATTATTAAAAAGTTTAATTAGTAGTAATTGTACATATATATCATATAATACTACTCCCAAATTAAAACTAGAAACAAGTTTAATAGTGATAATTATACATAAAAACTATGTAATATACTCGCGGCTATTAAAAACTGCATTTCTCTTTATTTGGACCCTATGGCTAATCGGGGCTGAAAGTTTGACTTTTGGTCAAACTTTTAATTAACGCTAGAAACAAGGTTAATTAGTAGTAATTAGATATAAAAACTATGCAATACCACTCACAGCTCTTGAAAACCACATTCTCCTCCTGTTTGGATCCTATTTGGCTCTTATAATGCCTCATTCAGGCCAATCAAGGCTGAAGGTTTGAATTTTATATAAAATTACTATGTAATACTACTCTCGGCTCTTGAAAACATGTTCTCTCTCCTTTTTGGACCTATTCCGTTCTTATAAAGCCTAGTTTAGGCCAATCGGGACTGAAAGTTTGACTTTTCGTCAAGCTTTCAGATTAAGGCTAGAAACAAGTTTATTAATAGTAATTGAATATAGAAGCTTTGTAATACCGTTCCCGGCTATTTAAAATCAAGTTTTCTCCCTGTTTGGGCCTTATTTGGCTCTTATAAGGCCTACTAAACCATATTTTCTCCCCGTTTGGGCCTTCTCGGCTCTTATAAGACCTGGTTCAAGCAGTCGAGGCTGAAAGTTTAACTTTTGGTAAACTTTCTAATTAAAACTAGAAACAAGTTTAATAGTGATAATTATACATAAAAACTATGTAATATACTCGCGGCTATTAAAAACTGCATTTCTCTTTATTTGGACCCTATGGCTAATCGGGGCTGAAAGTTTGACTTTTGGTCAAACTTTTAATTAACGCTAGAAACAAGGTTAATTAGTAGTAATTAGATATAAAAACTATACAATACCACTCACAGCTCTTGAAAACCACATTCTCCTCTTGTTTGGATCCTATTTGGCTCTTATAATGTCTCATTCAGGCCAATCAAGGCTGAAGGTTTGAATTTTATATAAAATTACTATGTAATACTACTCTCGGCTCTTGAAAACATGTTCTCTCTCCTTTTTGGGCCTATACGTTCTTATAAAGCCTAGTTTAGGCCAATCGGGACTGAAAGTTTGACTTTTCGTCAAGCTTTCAGATTAAGGCTAGAAACAAGTTTATTAATAGTAATTGAATATAGAAGCTTTGAAATACCGTTCCCGGCTATTTAAAATCAAGTTTTCTCCCTGTTTGGGCCTTATTTGGCTTTATAAGGCATACTTTAGGCAAGTCGGGGCTAAAAAATTGACTTTTGGTCAAACTTTCAAATTAAGTACAGAAATAAGTTTAATTTGGTCAAACGCTAATGCAGAGTTTTAACATGCAATTGATACGCACTAATGATAACAACAATGCAAGAAAATGGCTACCTATAAATATATATATACCTATATATATATAGGTAATATATATATAGGTATATATAGGTATATATATAATATAATATATACTATATATAATATATATATATATATATAGGTAAATATACATATATATATAGGTATGTATAGGTATATATATATATATGTATATTATATATATCTATGTATGTATGTATGTATGTATGTATGATGTATATATAATATTATATATATATATATATATTTATATATATATATATATATATATATATATATATATATATACCTATATATATACCTATATATATATATCCTATATATACATATACATATATATATATATATATATATATATATATATATATATATATATACATATATATATATATATATATTATATATATATATATATATATATATATATATATATATTATATAGGGTATATATATAGGTATATATATATATAGGTATAGGTATATATATATATATATATATATATATATATATATATATATATATTATATATATATATATATATATATATATATATATATATATATATATATATATATATTGAAAAACACCTAGAGGGGGGGGTAAATAGGTGTAAGTGCTAATTTAGAAACTAATGCGAACTATATGCGCTAAATGCGGAAGTTAATGCAAATCTTGCAATCACACTTAATACAATACAACAAGTGTAGCCGAATTCCCCGTGAGGGCTCTGGACTAACTCCTCTTGATTCCCCTTGAATGGGTTGAGGTGCTATGTGAAGCTCTTGTTGGATGAGTATAAGTGATGCACACAAACAACCAAGCATATACAAGATATAACAATATGAATTATGCAAGGTACAAATGCAAGCAAGCAATATGAATGTTCTGATTGAAGATGCTTTGCTAAAATAAAAGAGAGTAAGAGTTAGAGAGACAATGGATCAATCGCAAAGGCACAGATATGTTTCGAGGTTCGAGCACCTTGCTCTACATCCCCGCCTACACCACCGTGTAGGATTTCCAATCCACTATCTCCTACCGAGGGAACCTCTACCAAAGAGGATTTGTTACAACTCTAGGAGTACCAAACTCCTCTCTCAAACAACCACCTCACAACCGAGGGGTAGGCCCGTAGCCAATACAACAACCAATCCACCTCACACTTGAGGGATACAAACCAACAACCAACTCCACCCACCCAAGAGGGAGTAAACACCAATCTCCACCTCTACCAAAGAGGGAGCCGACCAATCACCTCAATACAACAACCTCAACCTCTACCAAAGAGGGAGCAACCAAATAATAATGAGGGTTTACAACAAGTGGTTTCTTTCAACCACAAACTCAATCTCTTTTCCACAAACAAATGATCCTAAATAGATTAGGATAGTATGATAGCTCAAGTGTGGAAAACTAGTTTTGATCAAAGAAAAACTCTTGGGAAAAATAGCAAATAGATATGGAGATTTAGATCAAGAAACAATTCCCAAAACCTAATTTCTTTGAAATACTAAAACACTTTAAAACAAATAAAATGAATCTTTTTGCTCTTTAAACTCTTTTAAAAACTTCTTTTTAAAACCAGAGAGTAGGAAAAATTAGCTCTAAAAACGTTAGCCAAAATCCCATTGAAATGGGGTTTATATAGGCCAAACAGAAAACTAGCCGTTAGGCTGATCTGTCAGTCTGACAGACCGCCGGTCGACCGGCCCGGTCGACCGCCAACGGTCAAAAATCCGACTGTTGGAGCAACCGGTCGACCGCCCGGTCGACCCAAACAAACAGAGAGCACTGCTCTCAGACCCGGTCGACCGGCTCGGTCGACCGCCCCAGTGCTGCCAAACGTGCACAGATCTGTGCACGTCGGTCGACCCGCCTGGTCGACCGACTTCACCCTAAGTCGACTAGAACAGTTTATTAGTCGACTAGTGGAAGTCTGGAACTGAAATCTGGGTCAGAAAAATAGTGTAAAATATTTTCTAAAAATCTTTTATCTCTTTTAAAAATCACCAAAAAAATTGTTTTATCATTTTACTTTGTTACACAAACTTGTGATAAAAATTTCAAGATATATATCAACATATTCAATCATTTTTGAGTCTTGCAAGTTTTATCAAAAACCAACACTTGTATTTTTATAACTTGATTTTTCAAAACATGAATAGGATAGTCAAAATAAGTTTGTCTAGCAAGTTTAAAACATGTATGTATATCTAGAACATATCTAATATACATAAAGATAAAGTAAACTTGTTTTGATCAATCTATTCATGAAAACCAAATCCAAAACCAAAACGTGTGTGTATTGTGCACTTGAGCATATCAACTATATTAAGCTTTACAAATGGATCTAAACACACTAAACTAACTAGGATACCTAAGTCTTCTTGATGACCTCCATCTTCAAGTAGACTTGCTCCCAAACGCGTGATCCACCGAGTGCAAATGAAAGGCCTTTAAGCTTTGGCACCGGAATCACTTGTGAAGCTTCTAAACTCCTTGTTGAAGCTAATCACCAACTAATATCTTGGTTAATGATCTGAAACTTAAACAACACAAGATTATTAGTAAACATAACTACATGAGTTAATCATCATCAAAACTAGAGTGGAAGGCCTTTGGGCCAACAATCTCCCCCTTTTTGATGATGACAAAACTCATGGAGTTTTATATGCATGGATTAAAGTTAAGCTTCAAAGAAGCTCCCCCTTAACTCATGCATAAACAAATAAACATAATAATATGCAATGAAGGCTCTAAAACATGAATGCAAAACTATGCATGAACAATAAAGGTTCTAGATACCAATGAAATGTTCAAAAACAAAACATGCTCTAGATACCAATTAACATTAAACTATATTAAACTTAATATATGCAAAAACATAAGTATGCATATATAAAACTCAAACAACTCAAATCTTTCTCCCCCTTTTTGTCAATCATCAACAAAGGGGTAAAAATCAAAACAATAAATAAAATGAGGGGTAAAAATCTTTCTCCCCCTTTTTGTCAATCAAAACAATAAAAACAATGTTCTCTCCCCTTTTGTCTAAAACAAAAACAAAGTCAATAAGGGGTATGATCAAACAACTATAAACATGATATGCCTCTAGATACCAATTTAAAACATGAAACAACATCTTGATACCAATTGAAATAATTGTACATTTTAAGCATATGATATCAATTGAAATTAAACATTGTTCTTTAAGGCATAAGGATACCAATTGAAAATAAACATAAGATCAATAAATGTTATATGCTATATACATTCATGAAGAGGAAGACGCTAAGTTAGCTTCCCTACACATATGCATTACATGAAGAAGGGATGACAAGCCCTAATTCACATAACACATATTATGTAATGCATAAGAGGAGATGTGAAGCTCCCCTACACACGTGTATCACATAAAGAAGAGATGTCAAGCTCTTCAATACAAGATATACTCATCATGAATCTATATGTAGAAGAGATGTTAAGCTCTTCTTGCAGATAGGCAATACAAATCAAAACTTTTGAGTATTTTTCGTTAAACAAAATTTTGAGATACCAATTTAAAACACAAGACATCTTGATATCAAAAATAGTATTTTTCTTTTTAAGCCATATGATACAAATTTGAAACTATATTTTACCATAGAGCAAGGGAGTGGGAATCAAATACCAATTGAAAGACAAAATCAAATTTTCTCCCTTTATGAAATACCAACAAAAATAATGCGTAGGCTTGAAATAAGATACCAATTGAAAAATTAAATCAATTGAATTGAAGTTGAAGCTCAAGCTCTAGCATAAACAAGGTTTGTGAAAATTTATATCTTAAGCACAAATAAACATGTATATGTGTATGAAATAAACTGAGTACCAATCACAATAGATGATACCAATTAAAGAACATACATACACAATAAACATATGAGTATACAAAAGGATCAAAATGATACCAATTGAAAAAGGTTCAATGATACCAATTGAAATGACAACAATAGCATGTGTATACCTCATATCTCAACGAAGAATACGAACTAGTTAAAATGAAAAGTTTTGTTAACTAGTACGAAATCCTTCAAGCAAGGAATAAAACAAAATTATTTTTCATAAAATATGAAATTCACAAGATAGTTAACACTCTAAGCCACTGAAGTATAAATGTGTCTCATGAAAACTAAACATGAGTAGATAATAAAAAGTGAGTGTACACTTAAAATGTGAAGATCATGATCATGAAAATTTGCATTAAGCTCAATTATTCCTTAAAATAAGGAAACATGAAAATCATCAAAACTTATTTAATCTACAAGGCATATGTATGTCTAATACAAATTAAAGTATACATATATATCCAAAATACAACGAGTCCACAAAGATATATGCATGAAGGCACGTGGCTCAAAAAGGATACACATGTATATTCAATAATTTGGACAAGATAGACATATACATGAAGTTAAACACAAATACATGAAAACATGAATAACTAAATTTTTTATTAAATAACTTTCATTTCAAGGTATATGTATGATTTGTCAACACAATAAGTGTACATACATATCCCTAAACACAAATGAGTCCATATGTAGATTTGCATGAAAGGCAAATGACTCAAGGGGTATACATGTATATCTTAAGGTTTGGCAATACAAACATATACATGAAGTGAAACAATCATAAAACAAATCAAAAATGGGAATACAAGTTTAACATGTATGAATCATCAAAACTAGACTATACTAGCACATTTAATGGGTTCAAATAAGCATTCAATCCCAATCATATATAGATTTATTTGTGGCCCACTCTATGTACAAGTATATAACTAGTCTTAATGGAAACTAACACTTAAACATATATTCAAATCATTAAGCATCAAAACACAATAAAAATCATCATGATAAAACTAAAACATGATTACTATGTAAATCCACATGTATTAGATTCATGATGTACATTATAGCTTAATCAAAGGTGAGAACACTAAGTATGGGTTCATATAAGCATGTGTGTCTCAAATACTATACATGTATGTCAAGGATCTAATAAACATGGTATGTACTACTAATCCATAGACATCAAAACATGCTATAAACAATGAAATGGAAAACATGTAGACAATAAATGGGAGTAAAGGATTGTTACCTAAACCGAATAAGCAACTCTCCTTGTCTCCAAAACATGGTGGTCCTCTCCACCAAATCTTCCCTTGAAAGTGATGCATCCAATTGATTTCCTTTAAGTACGGAACGCATCCACTCCAAGGTGTCATCACTCTCACGTCATGTGAGAGCCCACACCTACATCAAAGATAGGAGGGGTGGTCTTTGGTACCCATACTCTTTTGGGTCCATGGAGGTTAGTCTCATTTCTAACCCAAACAAAATTCTTTGCTAAATTTACATTATGTAATCTATCAAAGCAAAATTTAGCAAGGTGGCCCTTACGACCACAATGTGTACAAGTGTACACATGAGCATACGTGTGATGGTGTGCATGGGAAGCATGTGTATGCCGTGGAGGGTGTGCATGAAAAGATAGAACTTGTTTCTTTCGAACCAAGGATTCCAAGCGTGCATGGTTCATGGCACATTGACTCATAGTGGAGCCCAAACAATCTACTCTCTTCTTTAACATACAAATATCATCATTTATCTTAGAAGAAGAGGTACATGCATTAGGTAGACTAGATGAAGAAGCTACACTAGCATGGCAAACATGTGCATCAATTTTATTTTGCAATACAATGTTTTTCTTTAAACAAACATCTAGATCATTTGAAATAGAAATTATTTTATTTTACAAAGCAACATTTTCTTTTAAAACAAAATCAACTTTTGAAGACAAATTTTCATTTTTCTTCAAAAGATTTTCACAATCATTTTAGATTTTAAAACTTCATTTTCTTTAAGTGCAAGTTCAAGTTGAGATTTTAATGAATCCCTCTCATTAGCAATCTCCTCTTTCTCTTGCAAAACAATATCAAGTCTAGCAATCAAATTTTTATTTTCATTGTTAATGCCTAGACTCTTCTTTTTCAAAACATCATATTTTTCAATAAGTTTTTCACACACAATAGATAGTTCTTCATTTAAAGCATGGGGATCAACAAAATCATTAGAAGAACTAGCATCATCATTATCATCTAAGTGGGGTTCCGAATGTACCTCAAGGAGTCATTCCCTTGGACCATTAAGCATTGAGAATCAGATTCTCCACTAGATTCCTCCGGTTGGATTTGTACTTGAAGCTCGGAGGTGGTGGTTGTTGTCAACTTGTTCCATACTGCAAAAGCGGAATCAAAGTTAGAAGCAAGCATAAGATATTCTTTAGGCAGTGTGCTTCTAATGGCCTCTAGGGCTTGTGCATTGGCCCTTATATGATTGCGATCTCCAAGATAGCATTTCTTGGTGGCCGCAAGAAAGACATGCAAACCTAGGGTCTTTAGGTACATGGACATCCTATACTTCCAAACAACAATGTTGGAAGGGTCAAAGCTAGGTGGGGTCATGAAGTCCATGGCAAACTATATGTGTGCAAACAAACAAATGCAAATGTAGATTAGCAAGCAAATGGATCTCACTCCTAGGATGTTAAGCCTAATATCAGGAGCACTAGCTCTGATACCAATTGAAAAACACCTAGAGGGGGGGTGAATAGGTGTAAGTGCTAATCTAGAAACTAAATGCGAACTATATGCGCTAAATGCGGAAGCTAATGCAAATCTTGCAATCACACTTAATACAATACAACAAGTGTAGCCGAATTCCCCGTGAAGGGCTCTGGACTAACTCCTCTTGATTCCCTTGAATAGGTTGAGGTGCTATGTGAAGCTCTTGTTGGATGAGTATAAGTGATGCACACAAACAACCAAGCATATACAAGATATAACAATATGAATTATGCAAGGTACAAATGCAAGCAAGCATTATGAATGTTCTGATTGAAGATGCTTTGCTAAAATAAAAGAGAGTAAGAATTAGAGAGACAATGGATCAATCGCAAAGGCACAGATATGTTTCGAGGTTCGAGCACCTTGCTCTACATCCCCGCCTACACCACCGTGTAGGATTTCCAATCCACTATCTCCCACCGAGGGAACCTCTACCAAAGAGGATTTGTTACAACTCTAGGAGTACTAAACTCCTCTCTCAAACAACCACCTCACAACCGAGGGGTAGGCCCGTAGCCAATACAACAACCAATCCACCTCACACTTGAGGGATACAAACCAACAACCAACTCCATCTCACCCAAGAGGGAGTAAACACCAATCTCCACCTCTACCAAAGAGGGAGCCAACCAATCACCTCAATACAACAACCTCAACCTCTACCAAAGAGGGAGCAACCAAATAATAATGAGGGTTTACAACAAGTGGTTTCTTTCAACCACAAACTCAATCTCTTTTCCACAAACAAATGATCCTAAATAGATTAGGATAGTATGATAGCTCAAGTGTCGAAAACTAATGTTTTGATCAAAGAAAAACTCTTGGGAAAAATACCAAATAGATATGGAGAATTAGATCAAGAAACAATTCCCAAAACTAATTTCTTTGAAATACCAAAACACTTTAAAACAAATAAAATGAATCATTTTGCTCTTTAAACTCTTTTAAAAACTTCTTTTTAAAACCAGAGAGTAGGGAAAATTAGCTCTAAAAACGTTAGCCAAAATCCCATTGAAATGGGGTTTATATAGGCCAAACAGAAAACTAGCCGTTAGGCTGATCTGTCAGTCTGACAGACCGCCGGTCGACCGCCAACGGTCAAAAATCTGACCGTTGGAGCAACCCGGTCGACCGCCGGTCGACCCAAACAAACAGAGAGCACTGCTCTCAGACCCGGTCGACCGGCTCGGTCGACCGCCCAGTGCTGCCAAACGTGCACAGAACTGTGCACGTCGGTCGACCCGCCCGGTCGACCGAATTCACCCTAAGTCGACTAGAACAGTTTATTAGTCGACTAGTGGAAGTCTGGAACTGAAATCTGGGTCAGAAAAATAGTGTAAAATATTTTCTAAAAATCTTTTATCTCTTTTAAAAATCACCAAAAAAATTGTTTTATCATTTTACTTTGTTACACAAACTTGTGATAAAAATTTCAAGACATATATCAACATATTCAATCATTTTTGAGTCTTGCAAGTTTTATCAAAAACCAACACTTGTATTTTTATCAAACTTGATTTTTCTAAAACATGAATAGGATAGTCAAAATAAGTTTGTCTAGCAAGTTTAAAACATGTATGTATATCTAGAACATATCTAATATACATAAAGATAAAGTAAACTTGTTTTGATCAATCTATTCATGAAAACCAAATCCAAAACCAAAACGTGTGTGTATTGTGCACTTGTGCATATCAACTATACTAATCTTTACAAATGGATCTAAACACACTAAACTAACTAGGATACCTAAGTCTTCTTGATGACCTCCATCTTCAAGTAGACTTGCTCCCAAACGCGTGATCCACCGAGTGCAAATGAAAGGCCTTTAAGCTTTGGCACCGGAATCACTTGTGAAGCTTCTAAACTCCTTGTTGAAGCTAATCACCAACTAATATCTTGGTTAATGATCTGAAACTTAAACAACACAAGATTATTAGTAAACATAACTACATGAGTTAATCATCATCAAAACTAGAGTGGAAGGCCATTGGGCCAACATATATAACTATATATACC